>CM061130.1:110236962-110285830 GCA_030789695.1 Scilla litardierei | reverse complement strand
AAAAATCAAAAATAATATTCTGGGCCCAATGGCACTAGTTTCATCTCAATCAGATGCTTAGATCTTCCGCAATAAATTTTTAAGCCTAAATTTTAAATATGTTACTTTCTATTAAAAATTCGTATCTTCTTATTTTTCACATACACTAACATGCACTACTACAAAAAAACGCTTGCATAGCGCTTTTTTTTACACTTGGATAGCGCTTTTAAGCGCTATCCAAGCTACCGCTATGGTAGCTTGGATAGCGCTTTTATAAGCGCTATCTAAGTGGTTTACTAAGATAGCGCTTATAAAAGCTCTATCCAAGCTACCACTATGGTAGCTTGGATAGCGCTTTTTAAGCGCTATCTAAGTGGTTTACTAAGATAGCGCTTTTGGAAGCGCTATTCAAGATTACACGAGAAATTTTGATTTTTACCTTGGACTGGTCGTGGCTACTACGCATTAGCCACGGACTGGCCGTGGCTAATAATCATTAGCCACGGACTGGCTGTGGCTAATGCGTATTAGCCACTGACTGGCCGTGGCTAATGCGTATTAGCCACGGCCAGCCCGTGGCTAATACGCACTAATTCCCAGTACAAGTTTTCAGATAAAATTTTAATCCAGGCAGTTAACAACAACAAACAAAGGCATACAACATGCATGAATAACTCTCAGAACAACTCTTTTTAGTACATTAAGCCCTTTGCAATTGTACAAACTAATATCAAATTCTAACGCATGAAACATGCCTTTGTCTCTTCAGCAGGCTAACATACTTACAATACATCGTATTTGGATTAAAGAATCAAAGATCTACAACGAATACAAAGTATGATACATACGTGCGACGTCCAAAAATCTATCGAGCACGTGTTAAGTATGTGGCGCGTGCATTGTCATCTTTTCTTCGCCGAATGCTGAATTCAGACCCAAAACCTTTCTGGCAATCTCATTGCAATGCAAATTCTCCGAAATGCAGCCACCCAGGATTTCAAACGGCTTCACACAGATTATTCTCCGAACCCAAGGTCCCTGCATCGCGTGCGGTCAAGAGGCGGTTCGTTTCTTTACATTTGGACCATCCTGAAGTCTTTTCTTCGCCATGCTTCCATACTCTTGCATATATGGACTTTAACATGCCCCTGAAGTATGTCGCGACTGCTGCCACGCTGTCTCTGTAGATACTGAGAAGGATGATAATACTTTTTTTGTCCTTAGAGACATTCTAACAAATAAGCTGATCAAAAGAGCTATTACCTGCAAGCACAGAGGGCCAGAGGGACAATTCCCATTCATAACAGTTTTTTAACTAAAATGAACCCATAATAAATTCTTGAACTTGGAAATGCTCAAGTATACAGACTGAAAAAAAAGTATCACCTCAGTTATATGAATTCTAATTTTCTCAATATTATTTTTAGACAGTCGTAACATTCTGAATGAATCAATATTCATACCTTCGATCAAGCCATCGGCTTTCTGCTTAATCCCACTTACTGCTGAAAGCACTGCAAAGTAGCAATAATTTGTACAAATGAGTATTCAATATATTTGAACATAAAGTTTAGAACCTATAAGAATAATAGTTTGTATGCTTTCTTCAATAAATGTAAAACTGAGTTGGACCTCTAGTCATTGTTAAATATCAGAACAACCCTTGATAACTTTCTAGCCATGGGATTGCTTCAGATTTCTTCAAGAGCTTAATTGGGTTGTAGGTTTTTAGCAAGTGCATGTTTAAGAGTAGCACATTATAAGAGACTCGCACAATAAACTAACTATAATGATGAATATCTTAACAAAGCTGACAAGAAATCAATGTATTTGTTGCCTTCAGGGTCCCATATGGATGTGCCCTTGCCTTGAGAAAATACCATATGAGCAGAAAGGCCATTGAATTAAAAGTTTGATTAAACCCCATAAAAAAGGTCATCATGTCTTGAAAAATAACCCATGATGTCCATGTCAAGAGAGAATCAATATTATGCATGCTCAAAGCATTATGCAGGCAAATATGATAATGGAAACATGAACAAAACATTCTAGACATTTAAACATGCATATGACATATTTATCTCAAAAACAAAAGAATTACAGGGAAATATTAGACATGATTAGCTTACACAAGATGTTTCAGTGTTCAGTCCTAATTAGTTTCTGCATGTTTCGGTAATAAAAAGCATACAATACAATATGATGAATATAAGAAGTGACAAAAATTCAGTCCTTGGTCTCTGTATGTTCTCAATAACAGAACATCTAATACAATATCCTATGAGCCACTAATATCATAATATACCATAAAAACATGATAGATTTCTCTATGATCCATACAGTTTTAGAGTTTTAATCTATTGTGTATCATGTCTTGTTGCGAATAATGAAACTCAAGCATGGAACAATGTAGTCCCAGGAACAGAGAAGGGACACAAAAGACTAAGACATAAATTTTTCTCAATCGATATTTATGCACTATGTGGTGTTATATCATCTCTATTATAATATCATGACAAAGAGACTAGGGGCTAAATGCTAACCTGTGTTGAAACATGAGTATTGTCTCTAGTAGGACCACTCCTCGCTAAACCAAAATCAGATAGTTTTGCATTAAAATCCTACAAAATTTGGAGATAAGCTTTATCAGGTATTAGTCAACAGGAAGTTAATGATAAACAATATTCGCCAAAATATAGTACCTACCGAGTCAAGAAGAACATTTGAGGCCTTCAAATCACGATATATTACTTGAATTGGTAAACTGTGTAGGAACGATAACCAAGTTCTAACAATATATTTCAAAAAGGTGTATCAACTTAGTGAGATGCCACAAACAAATCTAGCACACCAACCTTATGCCAATAGGCAAGACAAATAACGGCATTACTATCAGTTTTCTCCTCCTCATTCTTTCCCAACAAAGTTTCATAGCTTAATAAAACCCACTCCTATTCAAAAATTAATCTCTAGTAGCGTAGGTATCCTTCTTAACTGACTGTGTGTGAAAATGAGTTAATTGTTCCAAAGAAGAATTGGACTTTTAGATTCATACCTCAACACGGTCATACATAGAAGGATTTGCTCTTCCTGTTCTCACTGCATTAAAATTTGCCAGACCTGTTTCTATGGTCTTTTTCATCCTCTTCAACGGGAATCCAGATTCAAATACAAAAAGTGTTGCATGATAGACTTCATTCTAGATCACCATTCACTCAGCTGTCTTCCTTCAAAAAAACCTCCACAAAAAGCATCTCAATCCTGATTTTACGTTAGTTCAGGTATGAACTCGGCCAATAAATCCAAATTTGAGCAAAAAATATAAAGAAATGGATCCAAACTTGCTACGCAACGCATCCCCGTTAGCCACAGAGAAGGAACTTCATAATCATTTTTCACATAAGCAATGAAAACACAAAAAATCACGGTAGCTTTCTATGTAATAAACACACCAAATTCAACGAAGGCTGTCCATGCACAAGCATTAACCGAAAGAAAAGAGAATGTTGTAGCATTGTCACCTTATGTTACACATGATGATTTTGCTATATCTGGAATGCAAAAGACGGCGATCTGATCTACATTTTGAGCTGCAAATTTAGGGTTTTTTAAATCAAATTGCATGCACATACGAATATCTCAAATAGCAAAAAGTAGCTTCCATACAATATTAACCTCTTTATCTAATAACTGAATGGCCAAAAGTATCAGTGGATGATGCATGTGACAAGTTAGCTATCGCTTGATTGATGACCATACCTGCAAATGGGCAACTAAACAAGATGTTAAATCAATAGCCAAAACATCAAACCATATTTGAAACAAGTGCACGGGCATGCGCTTTTGTGTGCAGATGGAAGGGTGACATTATTCAATTAGAATATATCAGATTAGAAATCAGCATGCAAGTAATCTTCTGCTTCTATGGAAGTGGATGCAATAAGAGCATGCAGAGAAGACAGTGTACAACAGAGAGGAGACGGCAGATTCTACAAATAGATGGCATTGCCTTGGCCATGATCTGCATGGAATTTGTAAGCCTTCCCCGCTCTAGTGAACCAATCGTGTTGTGACAATTGGCTGTAAAAATTCCGCAATTTTGACAAAACATCAAGATCAAGATCCTAAATTAAATTATACTCGTAATTGTCTTCAGCTCGAGACGCGAAATGAAGCCAATGCTTAAGCAAGGGAAGACCGGCTTGAAGCCAACTGCTTAAGCAAGGTTAACAAGTCAGATATTCAAATCACATTGACCCAAGAATACTCGACAGTGCAAAGATCGAACTATTATGGTTTTCACACGGCTTAAAACCCTTTAAGAAGTGTCCTTTTATTAACATGCCTCCATCAAAAAATCTAGTTACCTATCCCGAAGGTGTTTCTGGTCTGTTTAAATATAATAGTGATGGTAAATAACACATCCACATATCAGACCCTAAGAATATTGTCGAAAAGTACTGAAAGAGAAATAGAGACTTGTAAACTCTAATACCAGACTGAGGAACATAAAACACCAAAAATTCTACAAAAATCCATACTTTATATGGTCAACCAATAGATCACAAATCCCGAACCCTAATTCCATTGCAACAAGTAAAAAAACCTAGCAAACCCCCTACTTCCCCTAAATCCATCAACAAATCCTAAATCCAGGCAGAAACCCTTACCTTCAACAGGATCGTATCGCCACGAAACAGCTGCAACTTCTCCATCGTATCTGGATGCATCGCCACCACAGAATTGTCATCGTTGATCGCCTCATCGACGACCAGCCTATTCGCCGCCTTCTTCCTTTCGAGAATCGCAGTGCTGAAGTCCTTTTTTGCTCCCTTACAGAAACGAAGCAAGAAAAAAACCCCAAATCATCGAATCAGATTAAAATCCTCCATCATCAATCAAATGCTAACTAATTTGGGAAATAAAAAGGGATGAAGCTTACGGATCTGAAGAAGATCCCTCTCCCTGACCGGCCATTGGAAATGGAATAAATTGCAGACCGAAGGCATAAGAGATGACCGTGAGATTTTGGGTTGGGGAGAGAGATTTAGAGAAAGAAGAAGGGGGAAATTTTGGGGGCAAAGGCGGGCGGTGAAAAACAATTAGAGGGAAGATTTTGGTATACGTAAATTTTTCAATAAAATGGCTTATGTAACGTTTACTACAATAGCGCTAACAAAAAGCGTTATGTAAGGTATTATTTGGATAGCGCTTTAACAAAAAGCGCTATCTAAGTGATTTTTACTTTAATTTTGATTTATTTTTATTTTCTATAAGTGCAGAAGCGTTATCTAAGAGCTCACTTAGATAGCGCTTTTAAAAAGCGCTATCTAAGTGGCGTGACCCAAGCCCAAATCTGTAGTAGTGATGTGAGAAAAATATATATAATAGTACTCTTCGAGACGGTCATTTTGACAGCTTAATTGTAACATTCCGATGTAGATTGCTTCCAGAATAAATTGTTGAATAAATATGTTACTTATTGAAAAATAGTTTTAAAATTGTTTTTGACCTTTTAAAAATTCTAAAAATTACTACAAGCTTTAGAAAAATATTCCCTCTTGCAGTAAAACTATTTTTAGCATATATAGCCTATATAAAAATTTAGAACGCTTTTCATCACCGTTTTAATCAGTTTAAAAATCAAAACGATCAGATTAATAAATAGAAAGGGTGTATCCTTTAGCCAATTGTTTCTTGTGTTTGCAGGTACCAATTTTCGTGCACCAGCATCTTTATAATGTCGATCTCGATCATAAAACGTGTCTCACGTTATCACCACCTGGACACCCACACCTACGTCAAGGCAAGTATTTCTAGTAATGAATTACAAATCTGGCTGTTCCGACTTAGTGCTAAATCTGGTGTACTTGTAAATTTCTAGTAGCCCATTTAACTTGCTTTCATTATTGTTGCTTTCTAATTTAAATGAACTAGTCACATCAATGTCGATCGTTTGGAATAATTTGTCACATGCTTGTAACTTAATTTGGACTCCTTTTACTATCTGCATTTACTATCTGCATGATATCAAGATAAATCAGTTGGGAAAAATGAGTATGTTGCAAACACATATGTGAAAACCATCGATTACAGATGGGCTGAAACCATCGATTACAGATGGGGTATAACCATCGATTATAGATGGGGTGAAACCATCGAATACAGATGGGGTGAAACTTGGTCAATGACTATACAGAACACTTGGGTGGGGTTGGTCCATGTAGTAGAGTCCGTGATTGTTTCTTGAACACCTTACGGTTACCTCCAAAACCACACTAACGGAGGTAGCTGCTTGACCATATTCCAGGTTGGAATGGCAAGAAGCGTCACGGTAAACCCCCGATGATAGGGTGTATCGAGAACATGACCCACTCAGACATGGACTTATCACGAGCACAAACAATCAAATACTCAACATACAACTGTTTTACTTTACTTATAATTACTTTACTTTTTACTGCAAAAATACACATGCATGCTCATACTTTACTTTTCTGCACTTATTATTCATAACTGTGTACTAACGCTCTTTTGTCCTCTTATAGTTGTTCCTCGTTTTCATTACTTTAAATATCTTGCCAAGCTTATCGCTGACATATATTTCAACGTGTTATGAAATATATGTCAGGTTCAGAGACAGAGTACCGTGATGACACTACCTTTGTGGATCCCATCTTAGAGGTGGACACCGTTGATCAGACTTACGAGGACACTGAGATCCTCCATGCAGAAGGCTAGAGCGAGACATTTATAGTTCAGTTTATTATCTGTATTGTTGTTTTCAGGTGTGATTGCTTTCAGCAGATTGTACGGCCATGCTAGGCCTTAACTATTTATGTGTTTGCTTTGGACGCTGGTAATGTAATGTAATAAATATTTGTGATGTTTCTGAGAAATTCGCGTGCAGGGAACTGCCTTCGCTAATTAAATGCTTAATGTGATTAAGTCAAAGAAGAGAGAAAAAAAATAAGTACCTCTTCTTTGCTTTAAGCACATGCGGACCCGTTCGCGTCCTCGCCCCAAGTATACTGGGAAGCGGGGCGTGACAGGTTTTGGTGGTGGCCCACGCAGGTCCTCTTGCACTATGCGAGACACTTCAGGAATAGTATAAATATTATTACTAACCAGATCGTTTAGGTAAACTAGTACACAAATATTTACTTTGTTTGATTGCAGTATGGCAGATCAACCCAACACTCATAATGGAAATGATGTCGCCTACAACGAGATCATGGGACTCGTAAGAGAAATGATGGAACTCCAAACTCGATTACTCTCTGCGCTCAGTCGTTTCTCTCCTCATCTGGTCGAGGATCCTGAAGACCAAGCGTTCCAGTCCAGTCAAGGTTTAATCTATAACGCCCAAGCGCCAAGGACATCTGCCGATCTAACACCCGATGTGGAAATACAGGGAGTAGCACGTAACTACGAGGATGTAGATAAACTTCAAGAGATAGCCCAAGTTGGAGGGAGTAAGCATCTTGAGGAACCAACAAGAGACGCTCTTAGACCAAAACAAACTGCCCTGTTTAAAAGGCCCGCATCTCCAGTCAACAATCGATATCAGATGAAGTGCCACCATTGTAACCGACAGGGGCATGTCAAGAAGGACTGTCGGGTGTTGCTGAGGCAATGCCAGATATGCAGAGCATCTGAACATGCTACCAGGGACTGCACTCGACGCACCAGCAAGCCAACAACTACTCAGTATGGACCACCTCTGGCTCCACAACAGAAGGCTTTCGCATTGGCGAGGTAGAACCAGTCGAGACGTCAGATCTTCACCATGACAGCCTTAGAGACTGAGTCGGATGGACAAGTGATTTCAGGTATTACTTAAACCCTTCTTTTATAGTGCTTATATTATATGCATGGGTTACTTGTTTATCTTTTGCTAAGATATTTCCTAGGTGTTGTATTGATAGCCTCTTATCCAGCCATATCCCTTTTGATTCGGGAGCCACTCACTGCTTCGTATCGCGAGGATTTGTAGAGAGACATTCTATTCATATTGACTCTCTACCAAATCGCTTGAGCATCACTACTGTGAGTGGAGTCGTGAGTACTTCTACGGACTATCGACCTTTCCCCATAGTGATTTGTGGACACGAGTTGTTCGCAGATTTTATGGTAGTCGACATGTCGAACTTCGATGCGATATTTGGCATGGATTGGTTAGGAAATTTCTACGCTACTATCGATTGTCACAACAAGAAAGTAGTGTTTGAAATCCCTGATCATCCTGTGTTTGAATTCATGAGCAGAGACCGTTCACTTGGGCCTATCAAGTTTCGGGACAAGCCGAACGAACTAATCATTGCATCGATGCAGGTTGAGCCATGATTATGTAACGCCATCGATCTTCATCACTAGCAACATTTCTTTAGCTAATGATGGCCTTCTGATCATTCTACTAATTCTTATAATTCTTCCTAATCGCGTTTAGTATGCTTGAACCGTAGCTACGTTTATTTTAAGGAGGGTAGCATTTGATTTTTCGATCACCAGAAGTCAAGTTCGACAACCGAAGCGAATCGAAGGACGCTCAGAAGTATTGGAAGATGGTGCTAAAGAATTTGAGACGAGCCAAACCTGATGTGCAAGTGTAGGCTGTTTGCGCCTTTTCATCCTTCTTGAGCTCGTATTTATCTTCTAGCCCCTACTTCTACCTTGTATCCGATTTTTTCAAGGGTTTAAATTCATGTCCCACCGACCACCTTCCTCCCCCCTCTTTAATTCCTTTGTCCGCTTTCCCCCTCAAGACCCGTTCCCGCCGAACCCTATGCTGCCCTAACCCGACTTTCGGTGCCCCCTTCCCCCCCTTTTTTAAAACCCCTCTCCTTCCTCCCCAAGCCACCCCGTGATTCCCCTTCGTCCCGGCATCGCCCACTCCTCCCGGCCTCTTCCTCAAGCGAGTTCGACCCGACCTCGCATCATCGCTCCGATCTCCGATCCGCCGGCCTCACCCGAAGATCCACCAACTCCACCGCTCCACCCCATCCCAGAGTCCCCGCCATGGACCGTCAGCCAGTCGCAGCCCTCGCCGCCACGGACCGACAGCCGCCGATGGCCCCTCGACGTTCTGTTTTGGGATTCTTGGCCTTAGCGACAGCCCCCGCCGCTGCCCTCGCTGTTGCCGTGTGGTCGGGATATTGGGAACCCGTCGCACTTGGCATTATTTGGAGCTCCTTTTTCTGGTTCTTCCCCATCGAGCTGCCCCGCTTCGATTCCATCTTAGGGCCGCTCCTTCGTGTTTGTTGGTTCGTGAGTTTTTGGTCGTTGAATTGCTTAGGGCTGATGGTGATAACCGTAGACGTCGACCAATGGCATTGGCAAGCAGTATCATTGGGAATGAGTATTGGCATACTTTTGGGCTTAGGCGTTGAAGTTGGATGTCAGTCTTGCGCTCGGATTTGGGAGACGGCTAAGATGTTGACTTCTTGTTGGATGTTATGGAGATTGCTGGAAGAAGTGGTAGCGATGATCTTGACCCTCGAGAATTGGCCTTATATCTGACTATTCGTGTTGATCTAGATATTGGCTTGTAATTTGGTAACGTGGCAGATGAAGTCCTTTGTGTTCGGCTGGTTAAGTTGTAACATCGCGGATGCACTAGGTTTACCCCTTACGCTTTTGTATGCTATGGCGATGATTTACAGGATTAAGACCATGTAATCATCATTGGCATGAGTGGAAATTTTAAAACATTATGGTCTTTCGTTTTATGTGATTTGAATAGCTTGCTACTGACTTATCACCTTAGGTTCCAAGTTCGAACATATGTCGTCATCATAATAGCTCTCATTTTCATGTAATGCCATTATCTTATATTTTGGCTACTTGATAAATCTGAAGTAGCTATGGTGATAATATATATATTAGTAACATCCCTTATTTTTCTTATCACATTTCATGTTATTTACAACCTGACTTACTAGATCACTATCTTTTTATCATTTATTTGCTTGAGCTTCTTAATAATATCAATTATTTGTTTCAAAAATATTTTTAAATTTTGAGGACAGAATTATTTTAAGGAGGGTAGGATGTAACGGCATGTTTTCGAAAACACAACTAATTACATACTTAACATATTTTTAACAATTCAAAACTACTTTATAAATGTAGTCAAAAGTTTTATAACAAAACTGATTTCAAAAATTTCCTATAAAAATATTTTGAAGTACCAGACCAGTTATGGAGTATTTTAGTAAGATTGGATTTCATCAAATATCTCTAAAAAGTCTGATAAAAATTCATTTTTAGATATTGCTGTTTTGGCTTAATGAATTTATTTTCTATACAAACGTCTTCAAAACATTTTTAAACTTCTGCAGTAGCATCCTATGATCATTTAGGGCTCCCCACATTAATTTCGTAATTTTCTGAAATCATTTCAATAGAGAACCCGCAAACCCGCTTTCTAAACATTTTGGCCTAAAACTAGTACTCCGTAGCTCAAACCCTAAAACGGTCTGCGTATTCGCGATCCTCGCGACGATACGATCCCGTGGGTATGTTTTCGTAATTTTCCGGACAGTTTCCTAGTAGGGGCAAAATCGTAATTTCGTTACACTAATGACTTTCATTAATGGGTTATTACCGAACCTAATTACTTAATTAACCACCTAACCTACCCATTCCCAGCTACCCACATCCCCGTCTCCTTTCCCTCAGCTAACAATCCCAATCCCATCTACCCTATTTCTTAACTATCTATATATATAACCACATCCCTTAGTTTACACACACACAAGTACCCTCTCTCTACATTTTGTTCAAACCCAGGCCGTTGAATTCTCGTTCACCCGCTCTCTCCGTCATCTCTTCTCTACCCTCTCTCTCACCACCTCCGAACCGTCGCCACCACCGTGAGCACGGCCCACGCTCCGCATCCCCCTCCACCATGAGCACACGTCTCCCACCGTCGAGCAACAGACCCGCCGGAGCCCTCCGCCTTGCTGTGCACCCACCGAGCTCCCCAGCGAGCTAAGCTCTCCCCCGCTTCATCATCCGTCGTCCAGTGTCGCCGACAACGCCCCCGAGCAGCTCCGAGCCCTCGCCGCCACTCCCCGCGTCCGCCGTCGCTTCTCCAAGCTCTCCGACGAGCTCCCGATCCCACAGCGCCGCAGCCGCCGCCAAGACAGCCACCACCGGAGCAACCTCCGCCACTTGAGAACGTCGCTCTGCCGCTGCTCCGTTGCGCCACCACCGTCGTCCGCACTCGCGTCATCGTCGCCGCCACAGGAGCCCCGCCTCCGTCCGTCGTTCCCTCGTCGCTCGTCGTCCGCCTCCGCCCCTCAGCTGCTGTTGAATGAGTCGACAGCGTGCGTAAATCTCCAGTGGCAAACTTGTAAATACGTAAAAGTATTTCGTATTTCGTATTTAATTAATTATTAAATAGATTTTAATGGCTTTAAATTCATAACTTAAAATATAGGCCCCAGAAAAATGTGAAGCTAGTCCCAGAAAATCAGAAATAATATTCTGGACCCAATGGCACTAGTTTCATCTCAATCAGATGCTTAGATCTTCTGCAATAAATTTTTAAGCCTAAATTTTAAATACGTTACTTTCTATTAAAAATTCGTATCTTCTTATTTTCACATACACTAACTTGTGAGAAATATATATATAATAGTACTCTTCGAGACGGTCATTTTGACAGCTTAATTGCAACATTCCGATGTAGATTGCTTCCAGAATAAATTATTGAATAAATACGTTACTTATTGAAAAATAGTTTTAAAATTGTTTTTGATCTTTTAAAAATTCTAAAAATTACTACAAGCTTTAGAAAAATATTTCCTCTTGCAGTAAAACTATTTTTAGCATACATAGCCTATATAAAAATTTAGAACGCTTTTCATCTCCGTTTTAATCAGTTTAAAAATCAAAACGATCATATTAATAAATAGAAAGGGTGTATCCTTTAGCCAATTGTGTCTTGTGTTTGCAGGTACCAATTTTCATGCACCAGCATCTTTATAATCTCGATATCGATCATAAAACGTGTCTCACGTTATCACCACCTGGACACCCACACCCATGTCAAGGCAAGTATTTCTAGTAATGAATTGCAAATCTGGCTGTTCCAACTTAGTGCTAAATCTGGTGTACTTGTAAATTTCTAGTAGCCCATTTAACTTGCTTTCATTATTGTTGCTTTCTAATTTAAATGGACTAGTCACATCAATGTCGATCGTTTGGAATAAATTGTCACATGCTTGTAACTTAATTTGGACTGCTTTTACTATCTGCATTTACTATCTGCATGATAGCAAGATAAATCAGTTGGGAAAAATGAGTATGTTGTAAACACATATGTGAAAACCATCGATTACAGATGGGCTGAAACCATCGATTACAGATGGGGTATAACCATCGATTACAGATGGGGTGAAACCATCGAATACAGATGGGGTGAAACTTGGTCAATGACTATACAGAACACTTGGGTGGGGTTGGTCCATGTAGTAGAGTCCGTGATTGTTGCTTGAACACCTTACGGTTACCTCCAAAACCACACTAACGGAGGTAGCTGCTTGACCATATTCCAGGTTGGAATGGCAAGAAGCGTCACGGTAAACCCCCGATGATAGGGTGTATCGAGAACATGACCCACTCAGACATGGACTTATCACGAGCACAAATAATCAAATACTCAACATACAACTGTTTTACTTTACTTATAATTACTTTACTTTTAACTGCAAAAATATCCCTGCATGCTCATACTTTACTTTTTTGCACTTATTATTCATAACTGTGTACTAACGCTCTTTTGTCCACTTATAGTTGTTCCTCGTTTTCATTACTTTAAATATCTTGTCGAGCTTATCGCTGACATATATTTCAACGTGTTATGAAATATATGTTAGGTTCAGAGACAGAATACTGTGATGACACTACCTTTGTGGATCCCATCTTAGAGGTGGACACTGCTGATCAGACTTACGAGGACACTGAGATCCTCCATGCAGAAGGCTAGAGCGAGACATTTATAGTTCAGTTTATCTGTATTGTTGTTTTCAGGTGTGATTGCTTTCAGCAGATTGTACGGCCATGCTAGGCCTTAGCTGTTTATGTATTTGCTTTGGACGCTGGTAATGTAATGTAATAAATATTTGTGCTGTTTCTGAGAAATTCGCGTGCAGGGACCTGCCTTCACTAATTAAACGCTTAATGTGCTTAAGTCAAAGAAGAGAGAAAAAAATAAGTACCTCTTCTTTGCTTTAAGCACATGCGGACCCGTTCGCGTCCTCGCCCCAAGTATACTGGGAAGCGGGGCATGACAATACAGAAGTAAATTACTCGAGAATAGAGAAGATGGCGTTCGCACTGATCCAATCTGTGAGGAGGCTACGACCGTACTTCCAAGCACACACCATCTTAGTCCTCATCGATACTCCCTTAGAGTAGACCCTAAAGAGGCTGGATCGTTCAGGGAGAATGACGAAGTAGGGAGTCGGACTAAGCAATTTCGACATCTAGTTCAAGCCAAGAACCGCCATCAAATGGCAAGCTCTCACCGACTTCATCATCGAACTGACTTACGACGACGACCTACCAGAAGAGGTACATGTTACTAACATACAAACCGATGCTACCTCTTCACCCTCAACAGGTCTCAATTCGTCAATCGATACAATTGAAGACAAGGAAACATGGATCGTACAAGTGGACAGTTCGGCCACTCAAATCGGAAGTGGGGCCGGAATAATTGTCCAAACATCATCTTGTAACATATTCGAGTATGCTCTCTGCTTCGATTTCCAAACCATGAAAAATGGAGTGGAGTATGAAGCTGCCATCAATGGGCTCCGGTTGATTCGAGCCCTAGGAGCGTGGTCCAACTACTCAATGATTCCAATCTTGTTATCCATCAATTGGACGGAGATTCTGAGGCCCGTGAGTACACAATGTAGAGCTACAAACAAGTTGCTAAAGCGGAGCTCGCCAAGGTTAGACGAGTAGAGACCCACCATATATCAAGGTCGAAGAATCACTGAGCCGACACCCTTTCGAAGCTCGCATCATCCTCCCCCGCAGAACTTGATCGAACAGTATATGTGCAATATCTGCCATACCCCAGCGTGCTGGGACAGGAACTGCTGAGCATCGACCAATGCGTTACTTGGATGGATCCCATAATCCGTTACCTAAACATGGGGGAGAAGCCGAACGACCCTGTAGAGGTGCGAAAGCTAGAACGAAAGGCCTACCAATTCGTTCTGCTAGACGGTTCATTGTATAAAAGACGATAGACCAAGTATGACGTCTTCCCCTACCTCAAATGTTTAGCCCTACAGGAAGTGCTCTATGTGATCCAGGAGATCCACGAGGGTGATTACAGAAACCATTGCGGAGGAAAAACTATAGCCTTGAAGGTCGTGAGGCAAGGTTTCTTCTGGCTGACCATGTCCAAAGATGCGGTCATGTATATGCGGAAGTGTCCGACTTGCCAGAAATTATCAAGGATCAGCTCAGACCCTCCAACTGGTCTGATCTCCATCGTCAGTCCAATACCCTTTGCTAAATGGGGATTGGACATCCTCGGTCCATTCAAGCAAGCAAGCGGGCAACGGAAATTCCTAATAGTGGCGATCGACTACTTCACTAAATGGATCGAGGCAGAGCCCCTGGCCCAAATCACCTGGAAGGAAGTCAAAAGATTCATCTGGAAATCCATTGTCTGTCGATTTGGCATCTCTCAGTCCATTGTAACAGACAATAGGACGCAATTCGATGGCACTGGCTTCAGATATTTCTGCTCCGAGTTGAAGATCAAGCTGCATTTTGCCTCTGTCGCCCATCCCCAATCGAATGGACTGGCAGAGGCTGCTAATAAATGCATCCTCGGACTCCTGCAAAAGAGGATAGCTGGGCTCGAGGAACATGGCCAGAAGAGATTCCTGGCATATTTTGGTCATATAGAATGACCCATAAAACTTCAATAGGTGAAACACCATTCATGCTTGTCGATGGTTATGAGACCGTCGTCCCAGTAGAGGTCAACAAGCGACCACTTCTCCTCTAATACTACGATGAGTAGAGAAACTCAAAGGGACTCGAGCTCAACCTACAGTGGTCGACGAAGTTTGCGAATGAGCCTTGGCGACCCTCATTGAACAAAAGGGTCGCTTGGCTCGATGCTTCAACTCCAAAGTACGCGGGCGCAGTTTTCGTATAGGCGACTTGGTGTTATGTAAGGCTGCCTTCACCCCCGAGATTCTCAAACAGGGAAAGCTCGCTACAAAGTGGGAACGTCCGTTCAAAGTAATCGATGTTCTCGGCCCGGCCACCTATCGGCTCACTACACTGGATGATGATCACTCCATATTTTACACCCTTTTTCTGCATGTTTGCATGCCACTTTGATCGCTCATATCGCGTTTTCACTATTATTCGACAATATTGGGATGATTTTCACGATTTCTTGTTTTTGTCGTATTTCAGGAGATATAGAGCGATTCGGAGTGATTTTGAGATCAAGAGAATTTGCACTCACTCCGGAGTGTCACCCAAAGCTCTTTTGAGGGCTATTCGGCGATGGAAGACAATTGGAAGAAGAAGGAACTTCGTAGGAGCGACGAGGAGGCGAAATGATGAAGAATGGGCATCTACAGCATGTCACTCGGCCGAGTGAAGCACTCACTCGGCCGAGCAAGAAGATCACTCGGCCGACCAGACCGGACATGCACCACAGAAGAAAATCAGCGTGCACTCGGCCGAGTGACGATAGTCCACTCGGTCGAGTATGGAGATCCCCTCGCCTGAGTGGCACGGGAAAATCCACCCACCGAAGGAGCCGACTTACTGGAATCCGTCAGTCAATTTCAGAGTTGTCACTCGACCGAGCATGGAATGCCCCTCGGCCGAGTGAGTAAAGCCACTCAACCGAGTCACCTCCGAAGACAGACCCCCGAAAATCCCCGACTTACTGAAAATGTACAGGGTTTGTCACTCGGCCGAGTGACAGTTGTCACTTGGCCGAGTGAGCCGCTCCGCCTGCTGCGTAAAGTGCGATTTCTGGGCTGCGCAGGGGCATTTTTGTCACGATTTTTGGGCGATTTTGAGGGGTATTTATATAAACCCAGTTTTTGCCCTACTTTAAGAGGTATTTTTGATACTTTTTGGCGGCCTTTTTGAGAGATTTTTAGATCATTAGATTTAGCTTTTCTCTTGGAGATTAAAAGGTTATTTTTTGTTGGATGCTATTGGATTCTCATTGGTTTGTTTCTCTTCTTATCAAAAACTCTATTTTTGTTGATAATTTCTCTATTGCAATGAATTGTGCTAATTTTGTCATTGATTTTCTCATGAATTGCATGGTGATTAGTGAGTAGTTTTATCTTCTTAGGGTATAGGGATGAACCCTATGGACCATATTTCTAAATTGCGATGAATTGGTGAAATTCTTGCTAGAATTGATTGGGGTTAGGTTGGGATTGATTAATCACGGATAGCTAGGGATTCATATTGATTGGGATTTGCAAGAGATTGGGTCCCAATTGATAGGAAGCCCTAGAAATTCGATTTAGATTTACGATTGGACTTCTCTAGAATTGGTTTGCAAGAGATTGGGCCAAAGCTAGGATTTTTAATCGTGCTTATATACCAATATCCGTTTGCAAGAGATTGGACGGGTAGGAACTATCTCAACCTAGGTCGTAGCTCGAGTTTGCACGAGAGTGGGCTCGAGATACGGTTGAACGATGATGTAATTCTTCACGCTAGAGGCTTAGGTTAGGGTTTGCAAGAGATTGGGCCCTACCCTAGGTTCGCTATAGACCGGCAATAGCGTGAGAGCGTGAGCTTGGTTCTACATTTAGTTGCGACCAGTTCATCTAAAATTTAAGTCTAGCAATAATGTAACCTACGAATCACAACGATGAGATACGGTTCGTAGCGGGGATTCCCTATCCCTAGGCGCTTTATTTTATTGATATTTCTATCGACATTCGAACGATTGTGATAATTTTACCCCAAATTATTCTCGACCATTTTGATAGCTAGGTGATAGAAAGGAGACACTATCATTGTTCCTCCCTGAGTTCGATACCCACTCGTCGCTACACCGTGCGCTTGCAGTAAGACTATGAGGCGCTTGTCCCGGGTGTGTGCACTCCCAGGGCACGAGCAAGTTTTTGGCACCGTAGCTTGGGAGGCGACAGTGTTTTATTCTCTTTACTTAGTGTCTTCTTTTTCTTTCATTACTTTTATCTTTTTACTCCTTATTCGTGCTAACAATTCCTTTGAAACTCTGTTTTCCTTTGCATATACACGAGATCTACGGCTAAACCCGAGGAAATACTATTTGATCCGGAGATCGAACGTACCGTGAGGAGGATCAGAGCCGAGAGAAGGCACGCTACGGAGGGTGATTGTATGAACCGTACGGAGACACCAGAGGAACTAGCGGCACGCATGGCGAGGATTATATCCATCAGAGATAGGCTTCGGCCTAAGACTTCCTCCACTACCTCATGTCCTTTAAGCAAGGACCACAGGAGACCCTCTATGAGGCAGGGGAGCGCTTCAAGGATTTACAGCATCAATGCCCCCATCACAGTATAGAAGATTGGGAGCTTGTTCACAGTTTTTACAATGGACTCCAACCTGGCACGAAGCAAATTATAGACCCAACCGCCAATGGAGCCATACTATCAAAGACCCCGGATGAAGCTACGGCCTTATTAGAGGAGATGGCTGTTGAGTATTGGACTCCTCGGATTTGGTTTTGGATGATGAGCAAACATAAATAAATAGTGAACTAACACTTTGTGTGCACAGTTATGGAGATTGTCGCCAAATTCACGTGAACATCCAAAGCGACGTCTCAAGACTTCTCAAAGCACGTATTCATATGCCTAAAGCTTCGTTGAAGCTTTTGGACCATTTTAGAAGTCATGAAGATTCGATTGAAGCTATTGAAGACGGTATCGTCAAGTTTTATTTATAGTCTTTAAGCTTCTATCGTAGAATGTTAAGCCTTGAGTAGGTCTTACGATTTATATCTTCATAACGCTCCTATCTTAGCTCTAGGATCTTAGTAGAAGTCCATACAAACTTTCCCGAAGCTTCGCGCTTCGATTCGCGACTTCTTGTGCATGTTAGTTGGTTCAAGAAGAAGAACTGACCGACTAGATGGTGATCTAGTCGGTCGGCAAAGTTTCTTGGACCGACTAGTTTGTCTCCCAAATTCTAAGCTCTTTACTGTTTACAGTTAGTCGGTATTAGTTGACTCACCGACCGACTAGTTGGTGAACTAGTCGGTCAGTGATGCTTCTTAGACCGACTAGTTGAGCTTTACTGTACATGCCAATTTTTCACCTAGTTACTATTTATCGTTAGTCGGTCTAAGAACGTTTGGTGACCGACTAGTTGATGATCTAGTCGGTCAACATTTGTTCTTGGACCGACTAAATCATGTTGTATTCAGACTTATAGTTTTCTAGGTCTGAAATCTCATCTGTTCATTGTTCATCCTTTAGTCGGTTCATGTTGTTTCACCGACCGACTAGTTGATGAACTAGTCGGTCAGTGGTTGTTCTTTGACCGACTAATTGCCCCAGATTTCCAACCGTTGGGGGATGACCTAGCTCGATTTTGTGGGACCCTATAAAAACGAAGCTTGGCCATTTCTCTCAAGGTTAGAGCTGCTATTGAGAGACTTATTCAGATTGAAAGAGTTAGAGATTAAAACTCATTTCCAAAGCTCTCTTCCTCACAAGAAATCTTTCTCTCCCTCATTTGAGATCTAGAATCCATCTTGAGAGAACTTTGTTCTTGTTGAGCCATCCAAGCTATTGCTTGATTCAAGTCTCCTATTCATTCCTAGGCACCCATTGCTGCTCATATTGGTGGTGCTAGGTCTTGGTGACTTCTCCTTCCTCAAATCCATCCTTGCCCTTATTTGGTAAGAATACTCAAGGTATAGGGTTTATGGTAAGTTGTTGTTTATTTCATATAAACTCTTTTATTGCTATTGATTCTCTCGGTTGTGAGAGAAGGTTGTGATACCGGGTTGTGGGATTCACTATTGCTATTGATTGTATGATTTGATCTTGTGAAGGTTTTTCACAAGGTATTCATAGTGGAAATCTAGGGTTAGGGTTTCTAACCTTAGTATCCGGAGGGGATCCGGGTGTTCTGGGACGTAGGATCACCGGGTACAAGTCGGGGAGACTTGGGTGGATCCGAACCCATCATATCAATTGTTAGCATTGAATATTTGTTGTTGTCATATTTTAGCTTCCGCATTTGTTGTTAGTAGTTTGCACGATAATTAGGAATTATACTCCTTGTTATTTTTAAAGTACTATTCACCCCCCCCCCCCCTCTAATACTTGTGCAGTAGCTTTCAGGGCATTACATTTGGTATCAAAGCTAGATACTAAGCTATGTCTGCCAACGACAACAAGACCGTGCGTCCACCTCCAGATTATAGCACCTTCAAGAACCGTGAAGGAGCTTCTTCGGTAATAGAAGGACATTCCTCAACGAGGCCTCTATTCTTCAACGGTACCAACTACGGGTATTGGAAATGTCGGATGGAAACTTTCCTCCGGAGTGCTTCACTATGGAGGACCACAATGAAGGAGTATATCGAGCCCATCGAAGAAGATTTCGAGAAGTGGACTCCCGCGGAGGTCGCCACGGAGGTAAGCAATGCCAAGGAAATGAACGCCTTGTAATGCGCATTGGAGCCCGAGGACTTCAATAAGATATGCACATGTAAGAGTGCATATCAAATTTGGAACTCCCTCCTCATCTTACATAAAGGGACGAGTAGGGTAAGGGACTCTAAACTCGTAGTAGTTAATAAAGATTACGAGATGTTTCATATGCTACAGGGTGAGAAGATGAAGGAGTATTATGCTCGCTTCGTCGACATCATAAACGAGTTAGAGGCTCTCGACAAAACCTACACCCAAAAGGAGAAATGTTCGAAGCTTATAGAAGGACTTCCTTCTAGTTGGGAAAAGCATACCTTCGCCATCGAGGAAGGTAACGATATGAACAAGTATACCGTGGTTCAATTAATGGGTACCTTAATGTCATACGAGGTACACAAGGATTGCAAGGTGAAGTTACAAGAGAAGATGAAATCTTACTTGAACCAAGACGCGCCTAAGAAAAAGGCGATTGCGTTCAAGGCGGCTCCATCCACCTCTACCGATGTCGAGGACTCGAAAGACGAAATGGACATGGAATCAATTGCCCTCATGGCAAAGAAGTTCAATCGCTTCTTCCGAAAAGGTAACTTCAAAGGTAAATCTAAATTTACTTCTACTAACGCCTCTCCTCCTTTGTGCTTTAAATGCAATAAGCCAGGACACATCAAAGCGGATTGTCCACAAAACAAGCAAAAGAAAAAGTGGAAGGCACCGAAGTACGACAAATCGAAGAAGTATAAGAAAGGCTACAAGAAAGGATTTGTCGGTTTCACCGATTCCGAAGATGACTCTTCAAGCGGGGACTCGGATGATGTGAAAGTGGAGCAAGCGCGCATATGTTTCATGGCTAACGAGGAAAATGTTCAAGAACCCGCCTCCGATGATAGCGAGGATGAAAGCGATGACGTAACTATGGATGACCTTAGACTAGCTAATGAGCAAATATGGAATAGATATGCTAAATTAGTTGAACGATATAATAAGACTAAAGGTGAGCTAGTTATCATCCAAACCTCACCTAAAACTATCATCACCAACAACGACACCGTTGTTGAAGGGTTGAAGAATGAGATTGTTAATCTCAAGACTCAACTTGAACATGTTAGCATTGAGGATCCGAAGGAACACAAGATAGCGGATTTGACTTCTCAAAACTTGACTTTGAGTATTGAGAATGAGAATCTTAAACCTCGTGTTTATGTGCTCATATCGCAAGTATCCACTTTGGATGCTTCTATGCGTTCTCTCACCGAGAAATACGAGAACATATTAGGCCGAATTAATAAATTCAATAAAGGTGAGGACCATTTGGATAAAGTCCTAAGTGACTTACTTCCGGTCAATCACCACTTTGGTTTGGGGTATATGATGGGAACTCCATCCAAATCGGCCACTACTTTTGTTAGGCCAACTTCCGGTGCTTCGACGAGTGGTAGCAAACACTCTATTGGTAGTTCATCTACCAATGGTGCTTCCACCTCGTCCACACCCTCTTTCGGAAAGAAACCCACTTTGGGTGGACCTCCAAAGAAGGGCCATGCCTACATGTACACCAATATTATGCCACGTCGGAACACACGTCCTACTCCACCGGCTCACTCATATGATGATTTCTATGCTACACATTCACGGGCACGTGCACAACATGTGAGACACCCTCACGCACGTGTTCCCTCACATGCATATGTTCACCCACATCGTCATATGAACAATTATCCACATGCACCATTTCATCATGTTCCTTTTACCTATCCACGACATGCATCACGTAGAAATCAACAAAGCATGCATGCTCCCAAAAGGATTAAGGCTCCCAAAATATTCTCAATTTGGAGCCCAAAGGACACAAGTATGGATGAAAAACAAATCTACATGAATGATTATTTTTTGAATGTAGTGGATAATATTAATTATATTGGGAAGTCTAAGTCCAATTGGACTTGGCTTCCAAAGGTCTAACCTTTGAGGACCCAATGATCTTGGGTACTATGAAATGATATAATCATCTTTAGGTACGCAAGAAAAACAAACGGAGCAACAAAGTCAAATTTGGCTCCAAGGATGGGTGGATACTCGATAGCGGGTGTTCAAAACACATGACGGGCGATGCTTAATTGCTTTCCGGAGTGGTGCCCATTGCTAATGGGAACCGGGTAATCTTTGGAGGCAACGAGAGCGGAACCATCGTCGGTGTTGATAAAGTGGGTAACCCATCTAAACCCTTAATTAGTGATGTCTATCTTGTTAATGGTTTAAACCACAATCTTATTTCAATAAGCCAACTTTGTGACAAAGGTTACAAAGTTAGATTTGCGAAAGGATTGTGTCACATTTTTAATAATGTTAATAATGATTTATTATTTTCCGGCACACGCCACAAAGATATTTATATTTTGGATTTTCCTAAGTCATATGAACAATGTCTCGTTGCCAACACAAGTGAACAACACTTGTGGCATCGACGCTTTGGTCATGTGAACTTTGGAACACTTTTTAAGCTTTCAAAATTAAATTCCATTAAAGGTTTTCCTAAGCTTGTTTTTGAAAAGAAAAGTTTTTGTGACTCATGTCAACGAGACAAGCTTCCTAAATCTTCATTTAAACATAAGAAAAGCATTTCTACTAAACGACCTCTAGAGCTATTACATCTAGATTTATTTGGGCCAACTAGAGTTGCTTCTTTAGGAAATGCTAGATATGGGCTTGTCATCGTAGATGATTTTTCGAGATTTACATGGGTATTTTTCTTATGTAATAAAAATGAAGCTTTTGAAAACTTCACAACATTTGTGAAGAAAGTACAAAATCTCATCGGAACCACCATTGTCACTATTCGTAGTGATCATGGAGGTGAATTTGAGAATGAGTCTTTCTCAACCTTTTGTGATGATCTTGGAATTACACACACGTTTTCCTTCCCTCGCGCACCCCCTCAAAATGGTGTTGTTGAGAGAAAGAATAGAACGCTTGTGGAGTGTGCTCGCACAATGCTCGATGATAGCCAACTTGGCCATCAATTTTGGGCGGAAGCGGTACACACCGCTTGCTATGTGTTTAATAGAATACTTTTGAGGCCCGGCATCAAACAAACTTGTTATGAATTGTTGTTTGGTAGATTGCCTCAAGTTAAACATTTTCGTGTTTTTAGTGCGAAATGTTTTATTAAAAACACTTATGAAAATTTGGACAAGTTTGATCCGAGATCGGATGAGGGGATATTTGTTGGGTATTCCTCATGTAGCAAAGCCTACCGGATATACAACAAAAGATCCTCGACGATCGAGGAATCACTACATGTCTCTTTTAATGAAAATTTTATTCCTTCTAGAATTTCAAATGATGATGATTCAATGGATGTTTTATGTGATTCTATTGATTCTATTGATACTAACCCGACTAATGAAGTTGTTGAGAATGTTCCTAGTGATCAAGGAATTCCCAAACGGCTTCATACCGTTCGTGACCATCCCCATGAGCAAGTCATTGGCAATATTCATGATAGAGTCAAGACGAGATCGCAAGTCCACCACTTCGCCAATTGTGCCTTTGTCTCCTCGATTGAGCCAAAGAATATAAATGAAGCGTGCGAAGATAGTGCTTGGATCCTTGCCATGGAGGAGGAACTCATTCAATTCGAGAGGAATGAGGTATTGGAGCTTGTTCCATTGCCTTCGAAGAACCACACCGTTATAGGAACGAAGTGGATCTTCAAGAACAAAACCGACGAGAACCAAATCGTCATCCGGAACAAGGCTCGGTTAGTAGCTCAAGGCTATCGACAAGAGGAAGGTATCGATTTCGAAGAATCCTTCGCTCCGGTAGCTAGATTAGAATCTATTAGATTATTGTTATCTTTTGCATGCCATAAAAATTTCAAACTATTTCAAATGGATGTAAAAAGTGCATTTTCAAACGGAGATGTCGTTGAGGAAGTTTATGTTTCTCAACCTCCGGGCTTTATTAATGAAAAATTTCCAAATCATGTTTTTAAACTAAAGAAAGCACTTTACGGTTTGAGACAAGCTCCTCGAGCTTGGTATGATCGCCTAAAGAATTTTCTTTTGGATTTGAACTTTAAAATGGGAGAAGCCGATTCTACACTTTTTGTTAAGCATTCGAATAATGATATACTTTTAGTTCAAATTTATGTTGATGATATCATTTTCGGTGCTACTAACTTCGCTCTTTGCGAAGAGTTTTCTAATGTTATGAAGGAACAATTTGAGATGAGCCACATGGGTGAGCTCAAATATTTCTTAGGTCTCCAAATTTACCAAATGAACGATGGAATCTTCATCCACCAAACAAATTACACGGTGGAGTTGCTAAAGCGATTTGGAATGGAGAGTGCCTCCGGGAAAAAGACTCCAATGAGCACTACTACGCATCTTGATAAAGATACGGGCGGAAAAGATATAGACATTCGTCTATATCGAGGTATGATAGGTAGTTTACTTTATCTTACCGCAAGTAGGCCCGATATTATTTTTGCCGTATGTATTTGTGCTCGTTATCAGTCTCAACCTAAGGATTCTTACTTAGTAGCGGTAAAACGTATTTTTCGCTATTTAAGTTACACATTAGACTTTGGATTACTTTATCCAAAATCTAGCACGTATGAGTTAGTCTCATATAGTGACGCTGATTATGCGGGATGCAAATCCGACAGGAAGAGTACTAGTGGCACTTGCCATTTTATAGGAAATTCTCTTGTCTCCTGGTTTTCCAAGAAGCAAAATTCCGTATCACTTTCAACCACCGATGCGGAATACATTGCCGACGGTGCTGCTTGTGCCCAGGTTCTTTGGATGAGACACACACTTAAGGATTTTGGTATACATTGCGATACTAGCCCTATCATGGTGGACAACCAAAGTGCCATTTGTCTTTCAAAGAATCCGGTGCACCATTCCTGTTCTAAACACATAGATGTCCGACACCATTTCTTAGATGATCTTGTTGCTAAAAAGGACATCATATTAGTGTACGTTGAAACCCAGAAGCAAATCGCCGATATTTTCACGAAACCCCTAAAGGAGGACTCCTTTGTGCGGTTGCGTCGAGAATTGGGGATTATGGGTGAATCCGAGATATAGGATTCATTTTTATTCAATAATCTTGCATGCTATTCTATTTCGCTATATTTGTTCATGCTAGACTTATTGGATTCTTTCGGGATTTTTGTGAATTTTTGGAATTTATGCTCGAATTTACTCTTGAACGTCGTGTTTAAGTTTTTCGATGATTAATGGGGTAGTTTGATGATTTTTGAGAGTTGAACGATGTTTCGTCCAAGTGCATTTAGGAGAAAACTCATTTATCTATTTTTGGACTCATCTAGTCGGTCTCAGTTCATCAACAAACCGACTAGATGCATATCTAGTCGGTCTGCTAATGAACTCAAACCGACTAGCTCAAGCTTATAAGTTTTCTTTGCTACTGACTTCATTTAGTCGGTCCACGTTCACTTACCGATCGACTAGAATGAAAACTAGTCGGTCAGTACTTGAACGCAGACCGACTAACTCTAGCCCTAAAAACTTTGTCTGGCCCCTGTTTCGACTTAGTCGGTTCAAGCTCATTGACCGACCGACTAGATCGTTATCTAGTCGGTCAGTGCTTGAACTGTGACCGAATAAGTGCTCAGGGACAGCTGTGTCTTTTCGCATTCCGATCGACTTATACTCATTTTCAACCGACTATTCTCCTCTTTAGTCGGTTTCTTTCGTTCCTCTCCAGCTAAAACCCCCGACCCCCGATAGACCCTTCGTCTTCCTCCGTCGATTCCGCCGTCCGATCGTCGCTTTCCGTCAATCTCCGCCATTGATCTGCCTCCTAGGGTAACATCTCCTCCTCCTAGGACTTGTTTTCAGCATCTAGGGTTCTATTCTAGGTCGTTTTCTTACTTCCTAGGGTTTGTTGATTTCGGCTATAGGGTTTATACTTGAGGTTGTTTGATCTTTCTCCTGCGTTGCTTGATCTCGTTTTGTCACGACTTATGGCAAGAACGAGAATCCTGATCACTCCCTCCAGTGCATCTCCTATGTCCATAGAGCCACACCCTAGGAATCCTTCGAAACCCAAACGCCGACCTAAACCAACCCAACCTTCATCGTCTTCGCCTCCTCTGAAGAAGCAGCGGACGGCGACCGCCAAACCCAGTAGACGTTCTCAGTCTAGGAAGCCTACACTCCAACCCCCGCTACTCCATCTGATTCTGACACTGTGTTTAGACCCGAGGATGAGCCTGGCCATAATGAACCCACTCCTCCACCTCCTCCTAGGACTCGACAGCCCAAGGGAAAGGCCCCGATGCCAGCAGGTGGTGTCGATATATCGTTGTGTCGTGATGACCCTTTGTGTCTAGCGGCATACACACGTATCGAACATTGCCCGCTGTTATTGGAGCATTTCATTAAATTCTACGATTTTCTTGGCTTAGCAGATCTTCTTTCCTATAGTGGACTCTTAGACTACCTTCGCTTTGACCCTAAGGCGAACCCTCGACCCTATCCTCTCCTGGTCAAACTTTTCTATGCGAACCGTACCCGGGGACAGTACGGTGAGACCCACTCCATCGAGACTACTGTTTTGGGGACTCCTATAGTCCTCACGGCAGAAATCTTGGGGGAGTTGCTTGGTTGTTCGTCGTCTGGTCTCCTCCCTTCTGATATTTCTGTTGATGATATCTCTTCGTTGGATCAGTCCGTTCTCGCCGATATCTTTCATGTGATCCCTCCTGCTTTCATTGGTGTCCCATCGAAGTCATTTAAACCGAATGCTTGGGTGCTCAATCTTATCCTGAAGTCGTGCTTGCTTCCCAAGTACGGCTCATCATCTCTGCCATCCCAGCCCTTCCTCAAGTTGATTTACGCTCTTTTCTTGGGTTGCGAGATTAATTGGGCTCGCATTATACTCGATAAGATGGACTCTTTTGAGTGTATTCGCAAGTCCACTAAATCTGCACATATCCCTTATCCTTGTCTGCTGACTTTGGTGTTTCGTCATTTCCACGTGCCTTTGCCTCCTGACGATGAGCGTCCACTTGGTCCTCCCCTGAACGCGACGGCCGTAAAGAAATCTCTTGCGGCACTCCGTCACATGCAGAGGACGACTCCTTCAGCTTCTCAGGGCACATCTTCTGCAGCTGCCACTCCTAGACCTCCCACCACACTTGATGATCTCGCTCGTTCAGTTCGTCGTCTCGAGTCTCGGTATGCTCGTTCCGAGGAGATTATGTGTCGTATTGCTCGTGTTATTGGTGTTGAGGTCCCTTCTCCTGTTTCTGAGGATGAGGAGATGGATGATGAGGATATCGATGAGCTCGTTGATTCTCTTGCTCGTGGCGCTGAGGCCACTCCTGCTGCTACTACCACATCTGTTGCTGGAACTGCCACTTCTTCAGGTCCTCCAGAGTCTTCTGCTCCAGTGGACGTGTCTACTGCTGCTCTAGAGACGTCTGCTCCTGTTGACGTTCCTGTTGATACCTCTGCCGTTGAGCCTGCTGTTGTTGTTTCCACTCATGCCCCGACGATTCCTTCAGTTGACACTCCACTCCTCCCAGCAGAGCCTGAGTCCACTCCTTCGACTGGACCTCCGGAGACTGCTGATCCTACCACTACTTCTTGAGAGTCTGTTTGGAGGACTCTCTGATGCTCCTTAGATGATTCATCTTTTAGAGAGAGTTTTGGGTTAGGACAGGGTTGGTGGTGTTTTCTGATGTTTTTGGATGTGTTGATGTTTGATGTCGATGTTGTATCATTTTTGGATGTATGTCGATGCTGTTGATGTCGATGATGGATTGTGAGTTTTTGATGTTGATATACTATGTGGCATTTTGATGTAGTCGATGTACTTTGTGTCTTTGATGATATGGAGTCGATGTATCTTTTGGTTGTACTCATGATGCTTCATATATATATATATATATATATATATATATATATATATATATATATATACATCGTTGTTCTCTTTTACTTCGTTGTACACATTTTATATTCATTTTAATGTCTATGATATTCGATTTCATCGCTCGCCGATAATGACTTGGTTAAAAAGAATTTATTTCTATGAAAACATAGAATTGTTTTCCATGCACTAATTTACCCAAAATGTTGAGATTGGAGAGCACGTTCCTTTTCTCAATAAGTGAATTTTACTTGGAATTGTGATGATTTCGTTTTTCGCTTTTGGATAATGGTTAATTTGGCACACCTTGATTTTCTTCGTGTATTTTTGTTTCTTGGTGTCTTTTGGACCATCGTCGTATTCTTCGACTCCCGATGTTGGATTTTTCTTTAGCCTTATTGTTGTCGTTGTATGCCCCCCACTCTTTTTGGATAATGCCAAAGGGGGAGAGATAGTAATAATGACAAGGGCAAAATGAAAATTTAACTCTATTGTCCATGAATCTAATTTATTATGTTAGATTCAGGGGGAGTGAAGATATATAAAAATGGATTACGATCCTAAATTTCAATACTTGGATCATGTTTTATATTTCTCACTTCTGCTTGATGCGTATTATATTTATTCAATTTGGAATTAACGTGTCATCAATGCAGGGGGAGTAAGTATTTTACATTTGAATCATTATTTTTTATTATTATTTATGTTGGTTTGTCATCACCAAAAAGGGGGAGAATGTTGAGTATTGGACTCCCCGGATTTGGTTTTGGATGATGAGCAAACATAAATAAATAGTGAACTAACACTTTATGAGCGCAGTTATGGAGATTGTCGCCAAATTCACGTGAACATCCAAAGCGACGTCTCAAGACTTCTCAAAGCACGTATTCATATGCCTAAAGCTTCGTTGAAGCTTTTGGACCATTTTAGAAGTCATGAAGATTCGATTGAAGGTATTGAAGACGGTATCGTCAAGTTTTATTTATAGTCTTTAAGCTTCTATCGTAGAATGTTAAGCCTTGAGTAGGTCTTACGATTTATATCTTCATAACGCTCCTATCTTAGCTCTAGGATCTTAGTAGAAGTCCATACAAACTTTCCCGAAGCTTCGTGCTTCGATTCGCGACTTCTTGTGCATGTTAGTTGGTTCAAGAAGAAGAACTGACCGACTAGATGGTGATCTAGTCGGTCGGCAAAGCTTCTTGGACCGACTAGTTTGTCTCCCAAATTCTAAGCTCTTTACTGTTTACAGTTAGTCGGTATTAGTTGACTCACCGACCGACTAGTTGGTGAACTAGTCTGTCAGTGATGCTTCTTAGACCGACTAGTTGAGCTTTACTGTACATGCCAATTTTTCACCTAGTTACTGTTTATCGTTAGTCGATCTAAGAACGTTTGGTGACCGACTAGTTGATGATCTAGTCAGTCAACATTTGTTCTTGGACCGACTAAATCAAGTTGTATTCAGACTTATAGTTTTCTAGGTCTGAAATCTCATCTGTTCACTGTTCATCCTTTAGTCGGTTCATGTTGTTTCACCGACCAACTAGTTGATGAACTAGTCAGTCAGTGGTTGTTCTTTTACCAACTAATTGCCCCAGATTTCCAACCGTTGGGAGATGACCTAGCTCGATTTTGTGGGACCCTATAAATACGAAGGTTGGTCATTTCTCTCAAGGTTAGAGATGCTATTGAGAGACTTATTCAGATTGAAAGAGTTAGAGATTAAAACTCATTTCCAAAGCTCTCTTCCTCACAAGAAATCTTTCTCTCCCTCATTTGAGATCTAGAATCCATCTTGAGAGAACTTTGTTCTTGTTGAGCCATCCAAGCTATTGCTTGATTCAAGTCTCCTATTCATTCCTAGGCACCCATTGCTGCTCATATTAGTGGTGCTAGGTCTTGGTGACTTCTCCTTCCTTAAATCCCTCCTTGCCCTTATTTGGTAAGAATACTCAAGGTATAGGGTTTGTGGTAAGTTGTTGTTTATTTCATATAAACTCTTTTATTGCTATTGATTCTCTCGGTTGTGAGAGAAGGTTGTGATACCGGGTTGTGGGATTCACTATTCCTATTGATTGTATGATTTGATCTTGTGAAGGTTTTTCACAAGGTATTCATAGTGGAAATCTAGGGTTATGGTTTCTAACCTTAGTATCCGGAGGGGATCCGGGTGTTCTGGGACGTAGGATCACCGGGTACAAGTCGGGGAGACTTGGGTGGATCCGAACCCATCATATCAATTGTTAGCATTGAATATTTGTTGTCGTCATATTTTAGCTTCCACATTTGTTGGTAGTAGTTTGCACGATAATTAGTAATTATACTCCTTGTTATTTTTAAAGTACTATTCACCCCCCTCTAGTACTTGTGCAGTAGTTTTCAGGGCATTACAATGGTCTCTAATAACCAACAATAGGGCGACGAGCGAGGTCATTCTTCTTCCTCCTTGAAGCCCACTGGCATATATGAGGCCAAGGCCGTAGCGGAGCTTTCAAACAAATTTGACCCTCTCCACAAGGTAGTGGAGAGATGATCACTCCTTATTTTACACCTTTTTTCCGCATGTTTGCATGCCATCTAGATCGCCCAAATCATGTTTTTCACGATATATCGACGATATTGCGATGCTTTTCACGATTTGTTGTTTTTGTCGCATTTCAGGTGATTTGGCGCGATTTGGAGTGATCCCGAGATGCGCTTACTCTAGACGGTCACCAACGACCTCCCCGAGGGGTATTTTGCTATTGGAGAGGAGCGGAAGAAGAATGGACGTCGCAGGAGCGACGAGGAGGCCAAAATAAGCAGATTGGGCATTTTTTGTGTCCCACTCGGCCGAGTGGAGGAGCCACTCGGCCGACCAGCGAGACACTGCTCGGCCGACCAGTTCAGACACGAGTTACCTGTGCACTCGGCCGAGCACAGAAGACCCACTCGGCCGAGTGACGATACCACGTCCGTCTGAGTGGCGCCCAGACGAAGCCCTTCCAAAACATCGAAGTTTCTGTTTTTCGGCTGCCTGAACTTCAGAAGACCCACTCGGCCGAGTGGAGAATCCCGTCCGCCCGAGTGCAGTGAAGTCATCGGCCGAGTGACGACAACTCACTCGGCCGAGCCGCCCCCAAACTGAAGACCCCTGAAAGCCTCGACTTACTGGAAAATTGCAGGGTTTTCACTCGGCCGAGCGACTTTTGTCACTCGGCCGAGTGCGATGCGCTGCCTGTAGCGAAAACTGCGGAAAACAGGCTGTGCAGGGGCATTTTGGTCACAATTTTTGGACGATTTTTGGGGCTATTTAAGCCCTGTTTTTACCCTAGTTTTGGGAGCTCTCTCTTAGATTTTTTGCAGCTTTTTAGATTAGTTTTTTAGCTTTATTCTTGTGATTGGAGAAGGGGCAAAACTTGGATTTTTGTTGGATTAATTGAAGAACTACATTGGTTTGCACCTCTTTTCCTTAAAAATTCTATTTTTATTGTTTATATCATTGTTGTGATGAATTCTATTGCTTATTTCAACGATTATTTTTGTGATCTTGATATGATTTGTGAGTAGTCTCCGCGTCTTGGGGCGTGGGGATGAACCCTACAAGCCCACTTTCATATTTGTGATGAATTGGTAGAAATTGAGCTAGAATTGCTATTAGAGATTAGATTGGGATCGATTTACTACGGATTGCTAGGTATTCATATCAATTGGGATTTGCAAGAGATTGGATCCCAATTTGATAGGAAGCCCTAGAAATCCGAATTGGGTTGGAGTCGGATTTTTCGAAGTATCGGTTTGCAAGAGATTGGACCGATACTAGGATGCCCGGTTGCAATTCTATACTGATACCCGTTTACAAGAGATTGGACGGGTAGGAACTATCCTAATCTAGATCGCGGACCGAGTTTGCAAGAGATTGGGCTCGGTGCGCGATTGGACGATGATGTTGATCCTAATGCTAGCTTCCCTAGGGTAGGGTTTGCAAGAGATTGGACCCGACCCTAGGATAGCTATAGACCGGCAACAGCGCGAGAGCGTGAGCTTGGTTCTACATTCAGTTGCAACTAGTTCATCCGAATTCTCATTCTAGCAATTTTGATACCGATGAACCACATTTATGAAGTATGGTGTGTAGCGGGGATTCCCCATTCCCTAGACGTTCTTTATTTGATTTGATATTTCGCACATTTGTCTGACGATTGTGACAGGATCGCCAAAGGCAAAATTCTCTTTTTAAATAGCCAGGTTGATCGGAGCAAACACAGTCATTCGTCCTCCCTGTGTTCGATATCCCGCTCGCTGCTACACCGTGCACTTGCGGTAAAACTACAACCGTTCTCTGGGTGTATACTCGGGAGCGATCAAGTTTTTGGCGCCGTTGCCGGGGAGGCGATTGCGTTTGATTCTTCCTCACCCTAGCTATTCCTTTTTATTATTATTATTATCATTATTTTTATTTCTTATTTCTTACCTAACCCTTCCACGGTACTAATCATTTCTTTGAAACTCTGTTTCCCCTGTGCATGTACACGAGATCTACGGCGGACCCGGAAGCTTTATTATTTGATCCCGAGATCGAACGTACCGCGCGGAGACTTAGAGCGGAAAAGAGACAAAATCCGGAAGGGAGGTATATGACCAACCCGGAAACTCCTGAAGAATTGGCGGCAAGGATGGCGAGGATAATTTCTATTCGCGATAGGCTTCGGCCTAAGACCTCTTCTACTACCTCGTCCATTGCCGTGCCGCAGTTGGTGGCTGACAAGAACTTCGAGCTAAAGACTGGATTGGTGGTTTTGATGCAACAAGACCCATTTCATGGGAACGCCCATGAGAACCCCCACTACCACATCCAATTATTCTTGTCGAAGTGCGCCACATTCCAGATGCCGGGGGTCTCCGTCGATGCTATCAGACTGCGTCTCTTCCCCTTCACGCTTAAGGACAAGGCACTCTATTGGTTGAGGACGCAGGCTGACAGAGTCTTCACCACTTGGGACGAGTTGGCGAGTGCATTTATTGATAAATTCTATCCGCCATCCAAGACGGTGAAGATCCGGAGCGCTCTCATGTCCTTCAAGCAAGGACCACAGGAGACGCTCTATGAAGCTTGGGAGCGTTTTAAGGATTTGCAGCATCAATGCCCGCACCACAGTATAGAAGATTGGGAGCTAGTTCACAGCTTCTACAACGGTCTCCAACCGGGGACCAAACAAATTATTGATGCCGCGGCGAATGGTGCTATCTTGTCAAAGACTCCCGAGGAAGCTACGGCCCTAATTGAGGAGATGGCCTCAAATAATCAACAATGGGGCGATGAGCGAGGACACTCTACGTCCTCCTTAAAGCCAACTAGCATCTACGAGGAAAAGGCCGTAGCGGAGCTTACGAGCAAGTTTGATTCTCTCCACAAGGTAGTGGAGAGATTGGAGAAGTTCATCACGGAGCCCCAAGGGACCCCTTCCACCTCCGCGCCGACGAACCAAATGTGTGATTGGCAAGACCAATCTCAAGCCATGTACTCGGGAGGAGAGCAAGTAGAAGGATCCTTGGAGCAAGTACAATATGTTGCGGGGAACCAAGGGTATTGGGCCAATCCGGCCACAAGAAATCATCCCGGATTCTCTTACGCCAACAATGAAGGAGCTTTGAACCCGCCACAACAACCACCTCAACAAGCTCGACCACCACCACCCCAACAACAATACTATCCACCGAGGGGGCCTCCACAACAAAACTTTCAACCAAAGCAACAAGTTCCACCATATAGGCCTCCCGGATACAACCAAGGGTGGAGGAATCAAAATCAAAACCCTCCACAAGCTCCACAACGATCCGACTTCGAAACTAGAGTGGAGGCGTTCATGGTCGAGCAAAATAAGGTAAATGCTAGCTTGAAGGCGGGGCAAGACTCCCTTAATACCGTTGTGGCTCAAATATCGGAGCAATTGGCGTTGCTCAATCGGAACACTCAAAGATTGCCGGCGCAACCGGAGCAAAACCCACGGGGCAACACGGGCCACATCAATGCCGTAGTTGCCGTTACTACTAGAGGCGGGAAGGACACCACCCCCGCCATGATTCCTATTGAGGAGCCCGTGGAGGAAAGCTTGGAGCCAATTGAGCCGATAGTTGAAGTTGAAAAGGAGAAGGAGCCACAAGGCAAAGAGAAATCTAGAGCGGAGCAATTGATTGAGGAAAGGCGCTTCATGCCACCGGTTCCATTCCCCAAAGGCTCGCTAGAGCGAAAATGGAGAAAAGTCTAGCAAAATTTCTCGAGTACCTAAGAGGAGTTAGCCTTAACATTCCCTTCCTTGACGCCATCGTCGAGATCCCCACGTATGCTAAATATTTGAAGGACTTGATTTCGGGGAGGAAAAGGAAGGAGAAGATCATGCTAGCCGAGGAGGGCTCTTGGTTCACCAAGAGAGAGAAGGAGCCGGCAAAATTTAAAGATCCGGGGAGTTTTCGGATTCCTTGCACTTTGGGCGACGTCCCTCTTCAAAAGGCGTTGGTTGATCTTGGGGCTAGTGTGAGCCTCATACCTCTCTCCATGTTCTTAAGGCTAAACACCGGGACAAAGTTGAAACCCACCTACATGCGCATTCAATTAGCCGATGGGTGGATAACAAGGCCGGTGGGGATTGCCGAAGACATACCGCTACAAGTCCCGGGGGGAATATGCTTGCCATGTGACTTCGTGATCATGGACGTTAAGGAGGAGGGAGACACTTCATTGATACTTGGACGCCCGTTCCTAGCCACCGCTGGAGTCATCGTCGACATGCGCGAAGGTACCCTAACTTTAAACGTTGGAAACATCGAGGTGGAGCTCCACATTCCTAAGGCCACGAGGAACTTGACTACATGGACCTCCTCGACGAGGTGATTGAAGAGGCGATTCCTCACTCAATTGGCGCTCTTTTTGACGAAGATTTCGAGGAAGGCCCGGATTTGGGCCACGATGAGAAGAAAAATGATTCTACCGACCTCTCCGCTGAAGATGATGAAGGCGACGCTGATGTCGCAAGGATTCGAGAGCTCTGCAAGCTTGCGAAACTAAAGTCTCCGAAGAAAGCTCCGCCGGCACGGAAATCGGCATCACCGGCAAAACCGTTGACCGGAGCAAATGCTAGCTTGGGGGAGCCTCCCCCCAACACTATTCGAGACGAGAGACCACCGCGGGAGAACACTACGCCGCAACTTCCCAATCCAAGCGTTCTCCCCGGAAAGTTTGATGGGTGCATCTCATATGCACCAAACATCCCGCATTGATTGAAAATTATAGGGGGTCGAGCTCACGACCTTAAACGAGCGCTTGTCGGAAGGCAACCCGACGGTTTTTGCTTTATTTTTACTTTTTCTTTATTTTCGTTTTAGAAATTTTTAGTGTTTTGAGTCGTTCGCCCCAAAAATTTTGCGATAACGGGTCCTATTTTTCTTGACAGGAGAGGAGATAGGTAGATCCATCATGAGGAGGATGAACGAGTCGACAAGGAGCGCCCCGAGAAGGCGCTCGACGCTTAGGAGGAAGACGGAATCGACTGGAGGAAGAAAGACGGAGTTTAGAGCCCAAACGAAGACAAACAGCAGAACACAAGGCTCACTCGGCCGAGTATACTAGTCACTCGGCCGAGTACACAAGTTCGTCCGGCCGAGCCGCTCACGAACAAGGGAAGTCTGATGTACCCAACTCTCTGTTTATTTTCCTGATTTCAATATAACTGCTACTCGGCCGAGTACATATTCCCACTCGGCCGAGTAAAACGGATACCCTCCTAGGGCGAGTCTTGCCGAGTAGCTTGAGTCACTCGGCCGAATGGACTTACTCCACTCGGCCGAGGCTGGCAAAGCCACTCGGCCGAAGCGTAAGCGGGGAGGAAATTTTCATTGGTCCCGCTCGGCCGAGTGACCACGTCACTCGGCCGAGTCGTAACTTTTATTATATAAGGAGCTGAGGGGGCGCATTTTTCGAAATCGCAAAATCCCCCAAACCGCCCGACGCATCAGCTCCCCTCGCCCGAACCCCCCTCGCTCGCGCCCATACTCGGCCGCCCGCGCCGCCGCTCGGCCCGCCACCGCCAGCCGACCACCGCCGCGACTCGCCCGAGTCGCCGCCGGCGGCAGCTACTCCGGCCACCTCCGGTATCACCCATATTGCCCGTTTTCTCCTCTTTTCGAGTATTTCTTGAGGATCCATGTGCTAAACGCCCCCCTAGCCCAAATCAATTCTTATATCTATCTATTATACCCCTAATACTCCATACATTTTGATTATTACTCACTGATATCGCCTTTTCATGCGCAGGTTGCTTATTGGAGCTTAGGGGAGCCCAGGGGAGCTTCTACGGGCTGATTCGGACTTCGCGGAGGCGCTGACTTCGCACGCTTCCACTGCTTAGCACTCGCGGCATGTCGGGGTACACTCTTTCCACTCTTTTACACGCACCGCACTTTTTTCACTTTTCGGCGCGCTCGGGGCCGATATGCCGCCCCGGACACGGCCGCGGTCGAAGAGAGCTTCCGCTAAGCGGAAGCGGTCGGATGATGCCGGCCCCTCCCACGAGTTGGAGGACTCTCCTCCACCGTCCCCCACACACCCCGCACACCCAGCACAGCCTGCAGGCCCCGCACACCCCGCACAGCCTGCAGTGCACCACAGCCCGCACAGCCTCTCCCTGCCGACCCACAGCCACCACCACCGGCTCCACTGGTCGGGCCGCTCGGGATTACGTTCCGAGACGACGCACACCGCGCCGTCTTTGAGCGCATCTCCCAGCGCTCGATCGTACCCTCCAGGTTTGCACACCTCGCTGACCTAGGACGCCTGGGGGTACTAGAGGGGATGCTCACGTTGTACGACAATGTGGGCTGGCGAGATTTTCTGCAGGTGTCGGCGGATACTTTTACCCGCCTGACACTTGAGGTTTTGAGTTCGATCGCCCGGACCGACGAGGGATGCTCATTCCGGTTCATGGATCGAGAGTGCCAGGTCACTCTCGATATGATGAGAGCATTCTTCTCGTGGCCCGCTGTCCCCGGTGCCGATCGCGGTTACGGCCCCACCCATATCCCCCCACCTTCCTTCGACGCCGGTGCCTTCTGGGCCCGGATTACGGGCCACCACGCTGCCTTTGACCCTAGTAGGGCCAAGGCCTCGGCCATTGTCCACCCCTGCCTCCGCATAGCCCAGCGCCTCATGGCGACCACCTTTTTGGCCAGATATGAGCCGGGCACGATGTCTACGCCAGAGCTCTACATGCTCTATGTGATGACACGTCCCAGAGCTCTATCTAGGGATGGAGACGAGCTTGTCCCCGCCGTCGTGATCGACATTGCGTCTTGGTTTTTGGACCGCATCATTGTATCGGTGGGCGCTCGCTCACCGATATGCTACGGCGGTCTGATCACCTTGCTTACCATGATGACCGGCGAGGACCTACCTGACGACTTGCGACGCGTCCCAGGCCCCACTTCTCTGTCGATAGACGTTATGGCCCGGATGAAGATGCTTCGTCCGCATGGTGAGCGTCACTGGGTCTGGTTGCACGGCCCTTACGGTGCCGACTACATGATTCTCCCGAGCCCTGCACGGACTCAGATTGCACCAGCCCACGTCGACTGGCTCCCTGCGATGGATGTTCTCATCCCCGCTGCCTACGTGCTTGAGGCCGAGGAGGCCGAGCAGGCCCACGCTGCCCACGCTGCCCCGCAGACCCTGCTGCACACCCTGCCGAGCCTGCTGCCGACCCTGTTGACCCAGTGGCCCCTCAGCCTATTCCTGATGTTTCTACCGCTCCTGACACCTCTGTCTCCACCTCTGTCAGTGTCACGAGTACCTCAGCTGAGCCCACTTCCACCACCACTTCCGAGGCTGTCACCACCACTCCCACCACCACCACTGGCCCTCTGTCCGTCGAGCCACTTTGCTCCGCACTCCCCGAGCGCCCGCCGACCTTTGTTGAGAGTGGAGAGCCCTCGTTTGCCGCGGTCGTGGAGACCATGGCTAGCATGATCTCCGCTGGGGTTGCGCCTTTTGGTCCACACTTCCACCCCAGCGGTAATTACCTATGTCTCCACCCCTGCTGTATTTTCTGAGAGCGTCGTGGCGTCTGTCCACACTTCTGTGCCACTGACCTCTCTAGCCGCCTCGCAGCCACTTTTGCACTCTTCTTTCGCTGCCGCTGCCTCCACTTCTCACCGCGCGTCCAGGCCTCACACTGAGGCCAGGCCCACATTTGCAGGCACGGCACCTTTTGTCCCCTTGCCTGCTGAGCCCGTTACATACTCTACTCGCGTACGCCAGTGTCACGCCCCGCTTCCCAAAAACGTGGAGGCGAAGCGTGAGAAGGTCCGCTCAGACTTGAAGCTACAAAGCCGCAAGTCCGATAAGCGTCAATCACTTTAAACTGCAGGTCCTTGCAACGCGAAACGAAACAAAGATAATAATAACGAAAAGAGACAAAAGTACATCTCAGAATATCCATAATAATAAATGTCAACGTCGCAGAAAAGCCACCAGGCTACAAATAAAAGAGTCTAAAGGAGGCCCAGCATGGCCAACAAAAGTACAAAGTACGAAAACAAAGAAAAGGTGCAAGCACCGACATCTAACAGCAACCTAAAGCAAAAGCAAGTAAAATCAGTCTCTAAGACTGGTCTCCGGTGTCCTCGAACTCCTCAACGAACGTAGGCTCTGGCTCAGCGTCAGAAAACACCTCGTCCTCAGCAACTATCTCTGGCTCAGGGTCTAACATGTGGCACCCAAAGAGAAAGGGGCACATGTCAGCAAGTCTGGAAGACTTGTGCAAGGAAACTAGAAGTGGGAAAAGGAAAGCAACCTAGCAGTTCTAGCATGAATGCGATGACATGGCAGTTTAAAGTATGAGTGCAACAGGTAAAGTAAAGTAAGGTACGAGCATGGCATGGCATTCACAAGACAAGTACAAGACAAGTAAAGAAAGCACCTCGTGCACAGAGATTCCGCCTTTTGGCTAGAGTGGCTGCGCGGGCCAACTCCTAAGCTCAAGCGAACGTTTATCCCTACCCCTCCACGTGTATCGAGCCAGGGCATTACCCCCGAACTTGGAATGCTCGCTTCTGGACCACGAGCCAGGAAGTGTGTAAACAAGTATGGCGTAGGGGTGCACCTAGCCGGACAAGTAGTACAAGGACAAGTATTATAGCGTGTGCTACGATGCAACAATCAATGCATGGATGACATGGCATGGCAAGTAGTAAAGCGTACAAGTAAGAAAAGTAAACGTGACAGTTTAGCATGCATGAATGACAATTTTAATGGTTGGATCTAGCTTCGTTGTCAAGCTAGATCATTTAAGTGACGGATCTAGTTTCGTTGTCAAACTAGATCAAGTAGGCGTCTAGCCAGCTATCATTTCACTGACTAGTCTCTTTTATGCTAAAAGCAAGTAAGTGGCCTAAAAACATGGCCCTACACAAAAGTTGGCAAGTTTCACTTGCTTGCAACTATCACGTCAAGAAAACCGTCCAACGAGTCCAAGTCACGATTCCTACGTGCACAAGTCCACCGGCCTAAAGTCCATATTATTAATCTTGATTAGTGAATTTAAAACATTTAAAATACTTTGAAAATACCGATTTTAGTCTTGATTAGCATGTATTGGGTTGGGGGTCCTAGGGGTGCAAAACGTTACCTCAACACGACGCGAAAGCTACACCGGCGTCGGGTAGCGACACCGGGGGTTGGAATAATAGAACGCGCTCCAAGTCCTGATTCCAATATAGTTTCCTCGCTGGAAAGTTCAGAGCATCAACCCGGGCGACGATTCCAGATTCCAAAGCTCGCACGCGCGACGACGGGCTACGACGTGCGACGACGTCGTACGCGGCAAGTCGTCGAAGAGAACACACCTAGGTGGGGCCCACAGCAGTCCTAGGGGCCTTTGGGGGACCCACAATAACTCTGGAGAACTTGGGGGGCCCACGGAGGCAAGTGGTGCGACGGATGCGGGGTTGCGACGAGTGGCTCTCGGTCGTACCCCTCCAATGCGGGAGATTCTCTCGGTCGCTGCGGGGAAACAGAGCTGTGCAGCAGCGGGGGTCGGTGCGGGCCTTGGTGCTCTCGGTCGGTGCGGAGGGAGGTGTCGGTCGTGCGCCTTGGATGCGGGGGAGCGGGCGCTGCAACGTTGCGAGCGTTGCAACGTTGCGGAGGCGGGCGATCCGCTCGGTCAAGCGCTAGCGGATGCGGGCGACAAGGCGGGCGCTGCAGCGATGCGGGGAGCGGCTGTGAGCGGGGGCGGCCATCGGTCTGACCGAGAGATCTCCTCGGTCGGACACAGCTGAAGCGGGGCGACGGCCGTGCAAGCGAGCGGAGCGGGGGAGCGGGCCATGGCAGCGGTCGGTGCGGTAGATTTGGGCCCGTTCTCTCGGTCTGAGCTGGGGAAGTTCGTCGCAACGTTGCGACGAATCGTCGCAACATCCAATTTCAAGTTTGGGAGAGGCTAGGGCTAATTTCTTGCGAAAATAGGTCTTGCTAGGGGTTGCTTATATAGTGTAGATGGGTTGACTTGGTCTAGGGCTAAATCTAATAGGATTAGAAGTTCAAAAAGATTTAAAATTTGAAATTCAATTACTCCAACTCATCCTAGGGTTTGACCTGGTCCAAATGAGCTGGAAATTGGCTCAAAAATTCTTTAAAACGTTTAAAACTCAAATAAATTTTATTTGGCCGAAAATAATTTATAAATTAATTATTAAAAATAATATAAAACTTGTAAAAATTATAAAAGTGGTCAAATAAACTCCAAAAATTATAAAATAAATATCGTGGTGATCGTGGCGACGAGTGTGAGCTAACTAAGAAGACGGATCTCAGTTTTGATGTCGGACGACGGAACTAAAAATAGAAACGTCTCCCGTCAAAAGTGAAAATCGTCACGTCTCATCGAGTAAGTTTAAATTGTGGAAAAACGACTCGAGAAGTGTCGTTCCAAGATAGTGCCACTATTTAATACTCTCAGAGACGTTCGCAACGGCATATCACACAAAAGTGTTCACCAACAAACAAAGTCTAAAACAAACACGTGCACGGCCAAAAGCACGTGCACGAAAAACGTACCACGAAAAGTGGTCGTTACATCCTCCCCACCTTAGAATAAAGTCCGTCCTCGGACTTTCTAATATAGCTAAGCGCTCTAGTAACTACCCCAATCAAGTCATATTATAATTCAACCAGGTATAGTCATTACAAGTGCTTATATATGCACTAGGTAGTCAAACATTATCACTACTAACACGCATATATATATATATACATTCACATACGTTATACACTTATACTTATTATAGTCAGTCAATTCCATACATGTGTTTCAATCATATATATAAGCATACATTCCTTATATCACTACTACTTACCTAAACACAAAACAATATTTCAGATACTTATATAGGTATGATCTCATACTAGCAAATACAATCATTGCTCTACCTATATGTAGCTACCTATGCACAAACATCAAGGGTATACTACCCTCTAATGTTCATCCAATACAAAACATCTCAACACATATAGTCACACCATACCACTATTAAATCATATTCACCATATATAATATACACTCACCACTTCTATAAATTCATAATATATATAGTCATTCAAATGCATTCAAATATTTCATCATACATTCACCTCTACTATAATTTCACAACATATAGTCATACAGTGCATGCAAATAGTTCACCATATATTCTCATCACATACGGTCCTATAACTGTATTTATGACACGCCACATATATCGTAGTCATCAATTCCTATAACTAAGCACATACTTACCCGTGCATGGTGCACACCCATACACGCTAACATTTCATTTACATACACCAATCGTACCATTATATAACTAGCACACAAACACACCTAGTTTTAGCTAGTACACATACGTTCACACGAGCAAGTCCTTAGTAGTTAGCTATACCACAAGACCAACACCTATAACTATATACTGGCGTAGCGACCCACAATCATGTGCGTAGCACAACCAGGCACAAACACTCCTATCACTATACATACATCAAACATTGATATATTCAAACTACAACTTACATTCAATGTACTTAGAGTATACCCACTCAAGCTTGAGTGAGACTCAGTACACACATCAGAATATTCCATATACGTAACACGGCATTCATACATATACCAATACCACTCCAATATTTATACGTCTACCAATACAACCATATACATACCATAAAGTCATTCACTTAATATTTAATCAAGTAATACTCACATAGTTAAATCAATTTATATACCATAATAATAGTAATACAGACATCAGCACATATATACTTATAATACCCTCCCTAGTACAAACATTTACCGTATAGCCACACATAAGTAATGTATATATATTCACACCATAGCCTACTACCTATAGCTAGTATACCAACACCTATACATACATAGTTAGGATGTGCAATGGTCGCGTATACCTCGCGGTATACACTCATTCAACATCCCGAAAGCAAGCAATATCAATCAAAATTATAATCCTACTATCATATGTATAACACATATATAAAACATAACTACTTACATATAAGCACATATATATCTACCTACGAGCACATACTCACACGTACTAGTATATGGGTCACTCAATAGGCCTACTTACTTAACTATACATACACTTATTATTATCACACCTAGCACACACATAACTTTACCAATCATTTTATTTCAACCATTATAAGTATCTCTTACTACATACACAACTTAGATATTCCAACGCTAATTCAAATATACACAAGCATCCCTAGTATAGTATATCTAACCACTCACAAGTCTATACATTCTAGCACACAAACAACTTCATAATATCACGAATAACTCCAAGTACATATATATATCACACAGTAGGCAAGCATCAATATACTATGGGGGTACACTCATTCAAGCTCACGTACACAAGTTAGGTACGTGCACAATGACACCTCACAAGGGTCCAAGGGTCTACTAACAACTAGGGGTTGACACAGACATTGACGGACCCCAAAGCCTAAGCAATAAGAGGGGTCGAGAGCGTGGCGAGGGAAGGGTCGATAAGCACGAGGTCAGATAGGACGAATATAAGGAGACGGCTTGGTTAGACGAACATTGGCTCAATGGTGATGTTTAGGTTGAGGGAAAAAAGGAGGTGTAGTGATGCTTGAATAGGGTACAGAAAAGCAACTAGGATGAATAGCATAAGCTAAAATACGCAAAATCGAAAACGGTTGTACTTTAAAATCCTCGTCTGAGAAGAAATGTTTGGGGATCGATAAAACGAGTTGTTCAAAATAAATCTGAGTCGAATATTCAAAATAATAGAAAATGGCCTATTGGTTTTAAATTTTTTTTTTTAAAAGAAGTAAAATCATTTACATGAATATTAAGGACATGGTTTAGAAAATTTATACGTCAGTAATTTAATATAATGTTGCCAAAAGTTTTTGAAAGTCGGTGAATGGAATCAGGCAACAGAAAAATTTAAAATCAGGTTAAATGCTTTCAAAACTTTGGGCTATGGAAAATTGTAGATAATCAATTTGAAACTACTTTTAGAAAACCAAGGTTTGCCAAAAAAATGAAACAGATTTGCACAAGGTTCTTAATATACGAGCACAACAAGTCTGGCACGGTTACAAAAATAATTGAAATTCGATTTTGTTTAGAAATTTTTTTTCTAAAAGCGTGTATGGTGAGCGGGAAGAAAATAATAGTAACTTAGCATAAGAATTATCAAGATCGAATAGCAAATCTTTAAAATCAAATCAGGGAGGGTCTAAAGCAGGAAGAGGCTATGAAAATAGTAATTTTGCAAAAATCTGAAGTAGCGAAAACGACGAGCAAGTCCAACTTGCTGAAAGCTGAGATTCCATATGTCTTGAAAGTATATTAAGGAAAACACGACGTATCATTCGAATAACACAAATAAGAGGGAAAATTATAAATCGAATTGGGCAGGGCAAAAGTAAAACTAATATATGAAAGAACGACACATTTACATAAGTATGAAAAGTATAGGCTGGGAAAATACCATAAGCTAGTATTCAAAAATTCCGACAAGCGTTTTAAAAATTTAAATCAATGAAGGAGGATGAAATATAGGTATATTAAAATTTTGAACAAAATTAAACTGAGTGGAAGAGAAGATTGAAAAATACTTCCAGAAGGTTCAAGTTTTGCAATGGCGATGTTTGAAAATTGACGACGATCGTCACGGGGCGATCTCGTGAATCGAGGCAAGGAAATTGGTCGGAGGTCAAAACATTCATACGTCTAGGATATGAATCAGAAGAGGTTACGGGGAAACTCCTACTGTCGACCAACTAAAGATTAGGAACTAGGCGCTAAGACTTCTAAAGGTTAGACGGTAAAGAAATGCGTTCAACTTGGTCCGAAATCGATGACCCCAAAAGCGAACGACAAAAGGAAATTCTAGAAGTCTAATATGGTCAGGGTTAGGCAATAACCACTAAGGTAACTCCTACGACGATTAAATCAATTGCTAGGAGGGAGTCTAACTACCAATCAGGGGCCTCTAAATAGCAAGCACGGACGTCTAACTAAGTCTTCTTATCACCTAGTGTCTTAAGAAAACAACTAGACTCAGGGCTTATGACTCAGATGTTGCAATTTATTTAATGGACATTCCGTTATTATCGTTGTTCCGTTAATTCGCAATTGCAAGATTGGACCTGCATGGGCCACCAACAAAACCTGTCACGCCCCGCTTCCCAAAAACGTGGAGGCGAAGCGTGAGAAGGTCCGCTCAGACTTGAAGCTACAAAGCCGCAAGTCCGATAAGCGTCAATCACTTTAAACTGCAGGTCCTTGCAACGCGAAACGAAACAAAGATAATAATAACGAAAAGAGACAAAAGTACATCTCAGAATATCCATAATAATAAATGTCAACGTCGCAGAAAAGCCACCAGGCTACAAATAAAAGAGTCTAAAGGAGGCCCAGCATGGCCAACAAAAGTATAAAGTACGAAAACAAAGAAAAGGTGCAAGCACCGACATCTAACAGCAACCTAAAGCAAAAGCAAGTAAAATCAGTCTCTAAGACTGGTCTCCGGTGTCCTCGAACTCCTCAACGAACGTAGGCTCTGGCTCAGTGTCAGAAAACACCTCGTCCTCAGCAACTATCTCTGGCTCAGGGTCTAACATGTGGCACCCAAAGAGAAAGGGGCACATGTCAGCAAGTCTGGAAGACTTGTGCAAGGAAACTAGAAGTGGGAAAAGGAAAGCAACCTAGCAGTTCTAGCATGAATGCGATGACATGGCAGTTTAAAGTATGAGTGCAACAGGTAAAGTAAAGTAAGGTACGAGCATGGCATGGCATTCACAAGACAAGTACAAGACAAGTAAAGAAAGCACCTCGTGCACAGAGATTCCGCCTTTTGGCTAGAGTGGCTGCGCGGGCCAACTCCTAAGCTCAAGCGAACGTTTATCCCTACCCCTCCACGTGTATCGAGCCAGGGCATTACCCCCGAACTTGGAATGCTCGCTTCTGGACCACGAGCCAGGAAGTGTGTAAACAAGTATGGCGTAGGGGTGCACCTAGCCGGACAAGTAGTACAAGGACAAGTATTGTAGCGTGTGCTACGATGCAACAATCAATGCATGGATGACATGGCATGGCAAGTAGTAAAGCGTACAAGTAAGAAAAGTAAACGTGACAGTTTAGCATGCATGAATGACAATTTTAATGGTTGGATCTAGCTTCGTTGTCAAGCTAGATCATTTAAGTGACGGATCTAGTTTCGTTGTCAAACTAGATCAAGTAGGCGTCTAGCCAGCTATCATTTCACTGACTAGTCTCTTTTACGCTAAAAGCAAGTAAGTGGCCTAAAAACATGGCCCTACACAAAAGTTGGCAAGTTTCACTTGCCTGCAACTATCACGTCAAGAAACCCGTCCAACGAGTCCAAGTCACGATTCCTACGTGCACAAGTCCACCGGCCTAAAGTCCATATTATTAATCTTGATTAGTGAATTTAAAACATTTAAAATACTTTGAAAATACCGATTTTAGTCTTGATTAGCATGTATTGGGTTGGGGGTCCTAGGGGTGCAAAACGTTACCTCAACACGACGCGAAAGCTACACCGGCGTCGGGTAGCGACACTGGGGGTTGGAATAATAGAACGCGCTCCAAGTCCTGATTCCAATATAGTTTCCTCGCTGGAAAGTTCAGAGCATCAACCCGGGCGACGATTCCAGATTCCAAAGCTCGCACGCGCGACGACGGGCTACGACGTGCGACGACGTCGTACGCGGCAAGTCGTCGAAGAGAACACACCTAGGTGGGGCCCACAGCAGTCCTAGGGGCCTTTGGGGGACCCACAATAACTCTGGAGAACTTGGGGGGCCCACGGAGGCAAGTGGTGCGACGGATGCGGGGTTGCGACGAGTGGCTCTCGGTCGTACCCCTCCAATGCGGGAGATTCTCTCGGTCGCTGCGGGGAAACGGAGCTGTGCAGCAGCGGGGGTCGGTGCGGGCCTTGGTGCTCTCGGTCGGTGCGGAGGGAGGTGTCGGTCGTGCGCCTTGGATGCGGGGGAGCGGGCGCTGCAACGTTGCGAGCGTTGCAACGTTGCGGAGGCGGGCGATCCGCTCGGTCAAGCGCTAGCGGATGCGGGCGACAAGGCGGGCGCTGCAGCGATGCGGGGAGCGGCTGTGAGCGGGGGCGGCCATCGGTCTGACCGAGAGATCTCCTCGGTCGGACACAGCTGAAGCGGGGCGACGGCCGTGCAAGCGAGCGGAGCGGGGGAGCGGGCCATGGCAGCGGTCGGTGCGGTAGATTTGGGCCCGTTCTCTCGGTCTGAGCGGGGGAAGTTCGTCGCAACGTTGCGACGAATCGTCGCAACGTCCAATTTCAAGTTTGGGAGAGGTTAGGGCTAATTTCTTGCGAAAATAGGTCTTGCTAGGGGTTGCTTATATAGTGTAGATGGGTTGACTTGGTCTAGGGCTAAATCTAATAGGATTAGAAGTTAAAAAAAAATTTAAAATTTGAAATTCAATTACTCCAACTCATCCTAGGGTTTGACTAGGTCCAAATGAGCTGGAAATTGGCTCAAAAATTCTTTAAAACGTTTAAAACTCAAATAAATTTTATTTGGCCGAAAATAATTTATAAATTACTTATTAAAAATAATATAAAACTTGTAAAAATTATTAAAGTGGTCAAATAAACTCCAAAAATTATAAAATAAATATCTGGTGATCGTGGCGACGAGTGTGAGCTAACTAAGAAGACGGATCTCAGTTTCAATGTCGGACGACGGAACTAAAAATAGAAACGTCTCCCGTCAAAAGTGAAAATCGTCACGTCTCATCGAGTAAGTTTAAATTGTGGAAAAACGACTCGAGAAGTGTCGTTCCAAGATAGTGCCACTATTTAATACTCTCAGAGACGTTCGCAACGGCATATCACACAAAAGTGTTCACCAACAAACAAAGTCTAAAACAAACACGTGCACGGCCAAAAGCACGTGCACGAAAAACGTACCACGAAAAGTGGTCGTTACAGCCAGCCTCGCCCTGCACAGCCTAGACCGGTGCGTCCCTCTGCACCACCCCCGCCCGACACTGTACTGCAGAGCATACGTGCTCTTGAGTTGGCGGTGAGTGGTCTTAGAGGTGACCTTAGGACCCTGTCCTCCACCGTCTCTGCGTGGCTGGACGCTTTGAGCTGATCCCCCAGATCCATTACTGCCTTACACAGGTCTTGGAGCGTCTCCCACGCGTACCCCCACCCACCCAGCAGGTTCCCACACACACTTCCACACACACTAGACCTGCTTCCACTTCCACGCCCACCCCAGCTCAGCAGCCTACACCACCACCACCACCAACTCCGCCTCAGGACGGAGACGGCGAAGCACCACCTTCTTAGGCACCCTTGATGCCTTGATTTATTCCTGCCGTTGTGCTGCCCGTTTCTGCTGGGTCCTGTTGCACTTTTTGTCCACCCCCCTCCCCTCACTTATTTTGGTATTCTCTTTTTGATCATATCTTTTTATATCTATTTTGGGAGAGAGGGAGAGTTTTTGGTGACACTTATATCTATGTATCGCTCCTATCTGTGCATGCATCATGTCCGCATCATATTTTCATTTCTTTATTTTACCTTTTTCTTTTCATTTTTCCATGCATGCATCCTCACATGCCCCTCCCATCGCTTGTCTCTCGGTGTGCCACACTTTGCACATTGGGGACACTGTGCCGTTTAGCTTGGGGAGTGAGTTCTCACGTTCTTTTTCGATTTGCCACCTTTATTTTTAGTTTTTTTCACACCATTTTTTCGCTTTTGCACTTATTTTTCATCACTTTTCTTTTATTTTGCCATGCATCACGTTTTTCTTATTTTCCTGTGTGCCGCATTGCATAGTTTCTATTTTCCCTTTATCTTTATTTCTTTTTCATCTCATGCTAGAGATGACTTTTCTGTGATGATGATGACGTTGGATTTTAGCTTATTCTATATGCATGCTATATTTGTCATGTCTTAGGTTTTATTTCAGATATCAGATGCTATGACTTGCTTTGCATTTAGAATAGTAACCCACACCTTTTTCCGCATGAAAATGGATGAAATTTTATTATTAGCTGAGTCTGAATATTCATATGTATGCTATCATAGAAAACACACCAAGATTCACGCATTGAATGCTTATATCTGGAGTACTGACTTTCTTTTCCTATATCACTTCTATATGCATGAATTGTACACTTCACTTCAGGATGATTGAATGATGTTAGCTATGATAAATCTGGATTAGTTAGCTTTTTTGTGATCGAAACTGAGTAGATTAGATTACCCTGCTGAAGTTGTCGTGCATGTCTTATAGAGTGAACCGAGAGTTATATTTATTTCTTTCTCCACAAATCTTGAACATCATTTCTCTACTTTTAAAATCATTGGTGAATCTCCCCTTAGTGATTCTATTTTATGGCATTTTCCCCCGCTACTAATTCCTAGCTCCAAATCTCTTATTCTATTAAAAAAAGAGAGAAAACCATTCTTGTACATCATTATCTCTCTCTGAGTTGGGATCGTTGTGTATATATTGCTTATTGCAAAAAGAAGAAAAAAAAGAGGAAAAATCCTCAATAAAAGATCACATCTCACTTTCTTTCTTTCTTCTTTCTTTTCGTTGCTTTTGGAGCTATATGTATAAAAAATGGGGATGTAAATATTTTTTTTATGCCACCACGCTTATAGATAAGCTTGGGGGAGGGGATCCATTGATGTGTGAGAGTGTGACTACTTGA
>CM061130.1:107536165-107639752 GCA_030789695.1 Scilla litardierei | reverse complement strand
GATCACAACCTTCTCTCACAACCGAGAGAATCACAAAGCAATATTAAAGAGTTTAATATGAAATAAACAATCTTACCACAAAATCCTATACCTTGAGTTTTTCTTACCCAAATGGTGAAATGAAGGATTTGAGAAAGATGAAGTCACCAAGACCTAGCACCAAGGAAATGACCAGCAAACGGTGCCTAGGGATGATTTGGAGACTTGGATCAAGCAATAGCTTGAAGAGCTCACCAAGAACAACCTTCTCTCTAGATGGATTCTAGATCTAGAAATGAGAGAGAATGGGTTTCTTGTGAGGAAGAGAGCTTTAGATTTGAGTGAGAATGGCTATCTCTTTTGATCTCAATGAATCTCTGAATGGAAGCTCTTACCTAGATAGAAATGACCTAGGTTCGTATTTATAGGGTCCCATAAAAACAAGTTAGGTCATTCTCCAACGGATAGAAATCTGTGAGAATTAGTCGGTCAAAGAACAATCACTGACCGACTAGTTCATCAACTAGTCGGTCAGTCAAACAGCATGGACCGACTAAGTGTAGATCTGAGAAGAGATAGAATTTCAGACCTAGAAATCTAGTCGGTCCAAGAAGACTTTCTGACCGACTAGTTTCACAACTAGTCGGTCAGTCAGTGAACATAGACCGACTAAGAGGCAAAATGAAATAGTCTGAACACAAGTTGACTTAGTCGGTCCAAGAACAAAAGTTGACCGACTAGATTGTCAACTAGTCGGTCACCAAACGTTCTTAGACCGACTAACGATAAACAGTAGCTTAGGAGAAATTTAGCATGAACAGTAAGTCACAACTAGTCGGTCAAAGAAGCATCACTGACCGACTAGTTTACAAACTAGTCGGTCGGTGAGTCAACGTAGACCGACTAACTGTAAACAGTAAAGTCCAAGAAATTAAGGAATCAAACTGGTCGGTCCAAGAAGAGTTGCCGACCGACTAGATCACCATCTAGTCGGTCAGTACTTGTTCTTGTACCAACTAACATGCACAATAAAGTCTGAATCGAAGCGCGATGCTTCGAGGAAGTTAGAATGAACTTGTGCAAGGATCCTAGAGCTACTAAATGAGCATAATGAAGATAGAAACGTAAGATATACTCAAGGCTTAACATTCTATATATCGAAGCTAAAAAGACTATAAATAAAACCTTAATAAACGGTCTTCGAGAGCTTCGATTGAATCTTCATAACTTCCAAAACGGCGCATGAGCTTCAACGATGCTTTAGGCATGAATACGAGTTTTGGGAAGTGTTGAGATGTCGCTTTGAATGTTCTCGTGAATTTGGCGACGATCTCCAATACTGCGCTCACAAATTGTTAGTTCATGGATTATTTATGTTTGCTCATCATCAAAACCAAATCCGGGGAGTCCAATATTCAACACGCCTGTGATCATGCCACATGGATGGATCGGGTTGATCTTTAAGGGCAGGTGCTTGGGCCTACATAGTTGAATATGCCGACCTCGGGTAGCAAGGTCGCCTTTATATGAATATGTTAACCTTAGGTAGCAAGGTCATCTCTGTAAAGGGGCATCTATTTATAAGCTAACATATGATGTAACCGCTAATATGCCCATGTGGATCATGTATATTTGGGAGCCAACCGTGGGTGTAGCCATTGAGGTCGTCCTGTAGAGCGGAGTTGCCCAAGAGAGCCAGCCTTAGGTAGTGAGGTCATCCTAAAATAGTTAAGGGAGCTGACCTCAAGGAGGTCGGCCTTGCAGAGCTACGCAAAGGCCAGGTTAGGCTGAACTATTGAGTTGATGTCAATAGGTCCCTTAAGGCGAGCATAGCTCATGATGGGTCCCATGTATCGGGCTCAGCTGAGCCACAAAGCTAGTGGGCCCCAGTCTAAAATGGTATCTATAATGGCTCATTGCATTTTGGCTCGACACTGTCGTCCGAACCGCATCTAAGAGATTAGGATTGGAGATGCAAGGAGACAAAATGGAAGGATAAAGAATCACTTCATCTGGCTGGACACACAATGTCGTTGGACTATAAGGCGGCATCGGTGTAAGTTAGGCATGTCTGATCACGCAAGCACATGCTCATCAAAACACGAAGAGGCGGATTTGATGTGATCCACATTTAATGTGGGATTTGAGTGAATAGGGTTCGTTTCTCAAAAAATCACTGACGTGGCAGATGTCAATTTACAATGGGTGGAATAGACGGAAGCTGGTCAGTCACGATAATCAAATAGTTTAGGGCATTTTGACATGATTACTGCCATCGTTTTTCCATCGTCCCTTTGGCAGTTTGTAAACGGGTGGGAAGGCAACAGTTGTTCATCTTGCACTTTTGTTTCTTTTGTCCCCTTTTCATCTACTTTCCTATTTAATGAGATAATGTCAGACTAGAGCGCCTATACTGACTCCCATCTCATGCCTCCCGAGCCCTTGTTGTCGTCATCATCGAATAATTTGTCATCCCCGGTTGAGTATTCTTTGAGCGAAGGGAGCAATTGTCCCCCGTCGACCTCTTCTGAACCACATCATAACGCTCCTACATGCTGCAGCCATGCATGCATGGCCCATATGTGACCGACACAACCTTTAGCATGCATATGCATGCTGCATGGCTCTTACGTTGTTAATGTACGTCCGGGTATAGTTTGAGGTTTGTGTTTTTGGGTTAGGGTTATGGTACAAGGTTATGGTTAAAGTTATAGTTTTTTGAAGGATGATTTTAAATAAAAAATAGGACTCAATGATATAGTTCTAATATAATCAAAACTAAAACCCATTCACAATTCTTATAAACACAACGTACAGATCTAAAAAATGCAAAAAATTGATCTAGATTATTAATAATAGCATAAGCAATGCTTAAGCATGAGTTATCGAAAAAACGTATAAAAATTTGCATTTTAAATCTAGATCACAAAATATATTCCCAAAATAAGAACTAAATATAGAATAGATGAATAAGTAGATCCTAAAATAAAATAGGAGCTTAACCAATTGGATCACGACTAACAATATCTACAAAAATACAACCTAATTCTAGTAAGTAATATACAATTTTGTAAATATTCTAAAAGTTTGATCACAATATACTATACAAAATCCTTTTACATAAATGAAATATCTAAGCATGCAATCATAGTCCATTTAAACATGATCTTTAATATATGGTCCTACAAAATTTAGATCTACAACATAAAATAGATATAGATTTAGTGAGATCAAGACCAAAAGAAAATGACGTGCGCAATTAGATACAGAAAAGAGCATTAAAGCTATGATACCATGTTGATTTAGTGAGATCAAGACCCAAAGAAAATGACGTACGCAATTAGATACAGAAAAGAGCCTTAAAGCTCTGATACCATGTCGATTTTTTATATTATCTATATGATACAAATAAGTCTAAAATAGGTGTAATATGAACAATATTTATTGGATCAACACACATGAAGCATGATCAATGATAAATGTAGTGAAAAAAGCAAATATGTACATTGATCATCTATCGGGATATCAAAGCAATGCATATCAACATCTGCATTCTATGAAACTTCTATCAGTAATCACCCTTGGGTCACGTATTAGGATATTAGCAATTGATTCTACATGGATGATGGTGCATGGACGATTTTTGTGAGTGAGAAGATCACATAAGGAGAAATATATGAAGAGATCGAGGAGTATTCTTGTATTCTTAAGTGTGTGGAAAAGAAGTGACATTATAGGCAATGTATGGTCCCACATCACTCATTCGATCATGGTTGTTGGATCATGATAGAGGGTTTCAAAGGGCACCTAAAATCTCCAACCTTAAACCCCCACCAATTATATATATGGTTTGGAGTGAAGTTAAGCTATTTGTTTCATTTCTCCCTTCCATAGTCACACACAGTATTCCTGGTAGCAGTGATGCTCGCTTAACTTATAATTTGCACATGGATGGGAGTTCACTCAAATAGGTGCCAGGTCATACCAAGTAGGGTTGTCCCAGTAAACTCCAACACCTACATTGTAATATTATTGTTTGCGATCTACCATCTAGTCAATAAGATGATCACTTTAACCTCATTCATATAATAAAACCATAGTAAGAAACACCTGCTATAGCGGTGGAAAGAAGCTCACATACGAGCCAATTAAATTATATTGCTCCGCTCGAATCATGATGAACCTTTTATAACGAAAAGTCATATTATGCCATCAGTGCTGAGATCAATCAACGAGGACACGGATAATTGATTTTTGATTGGTATTGTAAATATGTAAATGTTGATCAGTTTTAATAACATTTCCATTTATTCTACATGTCTCAAAAGGTGGCTGTTTCGCATGCACAAAATGAGCATTGTTTGTAAGGTGCTTTTGGTATGCAAAAATCTATGATACAATCCAAAGTTTCCATATTTGGCACAAGCAATGTGTAATGATCCGCTCGCTGGGGGCCATTACTTATTTGATATATTTACAGATACCACAGTTTGCCAGTGAAAACAACATAGCATTCGATGCATAGATATACAAAATACTCAAACACACGTCCATTTATTACAATATATAAATGAAGTACAATACACAACACCAAATACATGAAAGGTAAAATAGAATAGAAATATATATGAAAGTTCATCACACACACACCCAACCCAGACTCTAGAAATCTGTGGTCTCAGGATCGAACTCTGGCTCCACAAACTCAGGGGCCTCTTCTTCAACCCGATCGTCGTTTGACTGTGTCACAAAGTGGACCGTAGGTAAGTCATAATAATTCTAGATAGAAATAAAAGCGGTGCGCTAACACAAAATATAGTAGGCTGCGTAAAGTAACTATGGACATGTATACAAGTGTGAAGAGTAAGGTGAAGCTGGCAGTACAAGTGCATACAAGAGCATCAACTATAACATGGTATACATCGCATGGTAGTAAGAACCAAAAGCATACAAAGTAGTAACAGACATAAGACGATGAGCAGTGGTTTAGTGGTGCAAGGAGTAGCTAAATTAGAAACTACATGACTCAAGCAGGAGAGTATGATATGCAATCATTGAGTTCATCTCTTGAATGAGTGCGCTCACCCATACGATGCCGAAATAAAGACAGTATGACATGCATGCCAAAACACAGGCAGCTAGACAGGATGCCGAAACACATGCAGCTAGACGGGAAGATGAACTCCAGTAACTCCCACACTCTCCCAACTATGAGTTACCTCAAAGCCCAGTGAAGTGTCAAGTGTTCATAGTCCACATTTTCAACGGTCCAACATAATATTCAACATGCTATTTCACGCGATAATCCACATGATGTTCAACTTGATGTTCCATTCGATACTTCATTTGCATGCAAGGAGTATGTAGCAGATGTTGTGACTATTAAAATGTGGGCGTCATGTAACAAGAGTGACGATATTAATGCATAGATTTCTGGTACAGAATCTAAGTTGCAAAAATGCTGAATTCAAGGTATATATAATCGATGTTTGCATTTGATGATAATTGAAATTCTAGTTTGATCCAGGCAAACACGGCCAGTTAGGTTTGGCCATGTAGGATCACTATCCCTAGATATGGCGAGCCCTACTAATGTGATCCAGACTTGACACCAAACGATCGTAGACACAGGTTCGAGGAACAATTTTACGAACGTCGATTATCAATTTTTGCTCTATCGATATAGTCATGGGTTACATGTATGGTAAATTTTGTAATTATGATAGTTTAAACTTAATTAATATGCAATTGAGTATTTCCATATTTAACTAGGTCTCTAAGTCCATAAGACGTATGTTCAAGTCAATATTAATTCGAGACGATGGTCGTTTTGAGGCTATATGTGATATCCTAAGGTCATACTAGTACACTTGTTTAGACTTCTAAATCTAGAATTAGAGTGACTTATGGGTTTTGAGATCATCGTATGAAGACAAGGCTGGAGCTAGGGCTACCAAGGGTGCTCGTGTGCCAGAACTGGTTCCTGCAAACATGAAATATAAGTATTATAAGTTTATTCTATTTTCTAACTATTTTTCTTAACGTTTTTATTTTTATAATGGCTTACAACCTATTAAAACACGTACTGATAATTTTTAAAATTGCTAGAAGTGAACAATATAATTTTATATAGGAAGAAATAATTTTCTAGAGCTCATATGTATTTTTTATAATTTTAAACACTTAAATTAATTTATTAGATTTAAAACGAACTAAAAACTAATTTTTAAAATTAAAAATTAACTATCATAAACGCTCGACAATTTGTTTAGAAAAATGTATGCATCAGAAATTTTCATATAGTATGTTAAAATTTTACTCTCGACTAGTAGAGTACAAATGTGTTTTTTATATGTTGGGGTTTACGTATAGTATGAAAATATACGTATTTTTAGCAAATCTGAATTAAATAACGTAAACCTCAAAAATTTATAACTTGAAAAATAAGTACCTGATTGGAACGATTCTGGTGCCCACGCATTCACGACAACGCGAAGAAACTTTAGATATTTTTAGATTTTCTTTATAGTTCCTGTTTGAATGTGCGTTTGTCGGCCCATGTATGGCCCATGTAGGGCTAGGGTATCCACCCAATTGTAACCTTTCTACTATAAATACAGAGCTACGGGTTTAGTAGCCGACACCTTCAGAACACGTTATCAGCACGCTCCGATCAACTGAGGAATATTGCGGTGATCTTTGGCGGACGAAGAGCGATTCGTCAGATTCACCGTAGGCATCTCAACCGTCACTAGATCTGGAGGACGGATCTATAAGTAATAAGTCAAAAACTTAATCTAAACCAATTTTTCTTCAACAATACGTTTAGATCTGCTAGTTTATGGACCAAAATCGATGTTTTTAACAATAAAAATCTATTTTTTTGAATAAAAACGTTGATTTCAATGATAAAAATCAATTTTTACTACAAAAATTAGATTTTTATTCAAAAAATATGATTTTTTTTGGGGGATCTCTGCCTTCTCCCCACATACAAACATGCGCCAACTCCGGAGGGGGCCTCGCCGCCCAGCAGGCGGCGCCCCCCTCCCACGCCCACGCAATCCAACGGGGGGTGGGGGGTGGCGGTAACTCCCTTCTAGTTCTCCATTTGCGATCCAATGGGGGGGCATCCCCCCTCCACTTATCCGTTCGCGATCCGAGGGGGGTAGCCCCCCTGCTAACCGGTTCACGATCCAACGGGGGTGAACGACCCGCTCCCGGGGGCCCGTTACTTATTTGATATTTGTGCAAGTCCTGCAGTTAACCACTTAAACCAAAATAGCCACGATGCAGAGATGTACAATATACTCCAACTTACTCCAACAAATATACAAAAATACCAAAATATTGTCCAATTATTACAATCCATATTATACAATATACTCCAACAAATATACATGAAAGAAGAAAGTACATAAAAATAAATCTGAAAGTTGCGGTCTCAGGGTCAAACTCTGGCGTTATTAACTCAAGAGCATCTACCTCCATATGTACGTCGTCTGCGGTGCCACGACGATGGAACCGTAGGTAAGTCACAACAATTCCAGCAATAGAAAAGAAGCCGTGCAAAATATGGAACAAGCACAGTAGACGAAAGATGGTCATGCAGATGCAAAAAGTAAAGTAAGAGCAGTCATGTATGTAAGAGTGATAAGTAACGTACTGATGACTGCTCAGGTGTGGTAAGTAGAGTGCACGTAATGCATAAAGTAAAGGTGACTGTGTAAGTGCAAAAGTAACGTACGAGAGAAATAACTGTGGCATGGCATATGGTAGCAACAATAATGGGATGACAATAGTAAGACAACCAGGTAGACGTAGTAACACTAAGTAAGTAATAGTAAAGCTAGAAACTACGCGACTTATATATGAAAGTAATGAGCGAGCAAGAGGAAACATACGTCGCTTGAATATCTAATAGTGTAGGCTGGCCTAATAATAAGAAGTCTAGCTTAACTCCCAAACTAGCCAGTGAGTCAGGGCTTGAAGGCACGTCACTTCTATGACCACAGGGACGAGTCCTTTGGTTGACCAACCCACTTCCCATTCCTTTCTAGACACTGATCCAGTAGTAATTTAAGACCGCTTATTATTATACCGCTCTACCACGTTCGAGTAGTGTCGACTTAGTCAGTAGAACAATGGTATCAAGTCAGTAGTTGTGACTGAACAATAGTAACATAGTACACAAATAAACTAGTGCATCAGCCTTAGCCCGAGTGTACGATGTGTAACCATAAGTGCACCCATCCCACGGAGCAACCCGTAGAATATCTACCTACCATCACCTGCAAGGTGATGGTACAGCTTACCAAATAAGGGTGGAGCCGGTCACTCCCGTACACTTCGTAGCTCAAGACTAACCCGTATCCAGTGTATTATGTTCATATTAGTATTCGTATCATATGGCCTCATGGGCACATCACATCTTCAACAGATAAGCATTCAATATGACGTTCCACGATATACCATTCAATTATTACTTTTCAATACGGTATGTCAATCTGTTGTTTCAAAGGCCGACTTACATACCAATAGAGTTATGCACAATAGTCTCACTCCAAAAGATGTTCAAAGGCATTAACAACACTCCAAAGAGTTTTGCTTGTTGAAAAGTCACGGCAGAAGCCTCAACAGAGAATGTCAGTCCTGAGCAATGCTTTGAAGTCCAACAACTATGATGCTTTGAAGTCCAACAACTATGATACCTATCCATGCTTCGAGCATGCGTTAATTCCATAAAGTACACTATCTCAATTTCTAAAGTTAGAATTCATTGTGACTTACTCTATCGAGATCGTCGTAGTAAGACGAGGTTGGAGCTAGAGCTTATAAAGATGCTAGTGCACGAGAATTGGTACCTGCAAACACAAGAAATCATTAGTTACATGTTACCATATTTTCTATCTATTTAATTGGATTGTTTCTATTTTTAAACTGATTGAAACGGTGTTGAAATACGTTCTAAATTTTTATATAAGCTAGATATGAGGAAAATAATTTTACTGTAGGAGGAAATATTTTTTTTGAAGATTATGTTAATTTTTATAATTTTTAAAAGCTCAAAAATCAATTTAAAACTAATTTTAATTAAGTAACGTAATTATTCAACAATTTATTCTGGATGCAATCTGTATCGGAAAGTTGCAAGTGAGCTGTCCAATTGACCATCTCAAAGAGTACTGCAACATACATTTTTCTCATGTATCAGTTTACGTGAAAATAACAAGTTACGGATTTTTAAGTGAAAATGGCGTATTTAAGTTTTAGGGTGAAAAAATTAATTCTGGAAAAACTAAGCATCTGATTGAGATGAAACAGCGCCATTGGGTCCAGAATGTCATTTCTGATTTTCTGGAGCTGGTCTCACATTTTTCTAATGCTTATATTATTTATTATTAATTTAAAACCAATAAACCCGATATAATAATTTATAAAACGTCGTATTTCTGAATACGTATATTCGTATTTCGTCGTTATAACGAACTCACCCTCTTGTTCATTCGCTCGTGCATGGGGGCTGGGGTTCTCTTCGGCGGTAGTGGCGGAGGCACGGTGGGGTCTGAGCTCCGGTCGGCGGCGGTCGACGGAATGCAGGCAGCGGCATCGGGCGCTTGGGGACGACGGCGGGCTGGCAGGGCGAGGACGTCGTGGGGTGCCTTCGTGGTGGTGGCGTCATCGTGTAGAATTTTTGGAGCTCGGAGAGGGGGTGAGAGACGGCGGCGCGCTGATGCAGACGGTGGTGTTGCGAAGTTGGGAGAGGGGGAGCTCATGCCTACAGCTTGCGACGGTGCTGTCGTTGCAGGCAGCGGTCCTTGGGTGTCGGACGAGGCAGCGAGCACGGAGGGAGACGGCGAGGTGGTCGTTGACAGCGAGACCGTCGAAGGGAGGGGCTCTCGTCGGAGCCTAGGGACGCGAGCTCAGCTCTCGGAGGAGGGGGTTCGTGTGGTCTTTGGGGCGGAGCGTGCTTCGTCGACGATGGAGGGATGTTGCGGTGAGGGAAGTTGGTCGGAGCATGGCGACGATGCCTCGCCTGAGGGGGAACGTGTGTGTGTGTGTGTGTGACTGTGTGTGTGGGTTGCGAGCGAGCTGAGGGAAGGGTTTGCGTGGGCTTGGGGTAGAGAGAGAATGAAAAAAAAAGAGAGTGAGGGAGAGCGCCTGGGGAAGAGAACGAAAGAGAGAGAGGGCTTGTACGTGAGTGCCTGGGTTAGGGCTTCGGGTGTTTAGTCTGTGAGGAAGAGTGATTAGTGAGGGATGGGGTTTAAATAGGTTAATAATATTTGTTAAAAAATTAAATTGTTATTTAATACTTAGTCAAATCATTAAATAGGTTAGGTTAGCTTTAGACTAAGTTAAGAAAATGTCTAAATGTGTCCCCTCCCACGTTTTAGACATGGTTAGGGTAATGTAATAGTTAATTAAGTTAAGGTAATTAGTAATTAGCTAAGGTAATTAGTGACGATAATGGTAAAATTTGTAACGAAATTACGATTTTGCCTCTACTAGTAAATGTGTCCAAAAAATTACGAAAACATACCCACGAGATCGTATCGTCGCGAGGATCGCGAATACGAGATCCATTTCGGTGTTTGAGCTACGGAGATACTAGTTTTAGGCCAAAACGTTTAGGAAGCGGGTTTATGGGTTCTCTATTGATTTGATATCAGAAAATTACGAAATTAACAGGGGAATCCATAAATGATCATAGAATGGTACTGTAGAAGTTTGAAAATATTTTGATGATGTTTGTATAGAAAATTAATTCCTTAAGCCAAAACAATAATAATTAAAAACGAATTTTTATCAGATTATTTAGAGGTATTTGATGAAACCCGAACTTACTAAAATACTTCATAATTAGTTTGATACTTCAAAATATTTTTATAAGAAATTTTCAAAATCATAAAACTTCTGACGAACCATTATAAAATAGTTTTAAAATTTTGAAAATATGTTAAATACGTAAATAGTTGTCTTGATGAAAACATGCTGTTACATTCTACCATCCTTAAAGTAATTCCGTCCTCGGAATTTCTTAAACAGCTAGTCTCTGTTATGAAGAAGCTCAAGCAAATAAATGATGATAATGATCTAATAAATCAGGTTGTAAATATAATGTGATATCATAGCATCAAGAAAACAAGAGATGATGTTTATGAATACTTACTATCACTTTAACTTCTATAGCTAGTCTCAAGTCAAAATAGGATCAGATAGGAGAAGAAAACAAGTTCAAGAAAGATGAAGAAGTAGCAGCATCAGCTTACATGTCTCGATTAGGATCATCTCAAATCCTCCAGTATTATCCTCAAATGCTTCTGAGTGTCCTTTGATTCGCTTCCGTTGTCGAACTCGAACTTCTGGTGATCAAAAATTTGAATGCTACCTTCCTTAAAATAGACGTAGCTAGAGTTCAAGCGAACTAAAAATAGAAAGATTCTAAGAAGGTCAATCGAAAGGTCATCAAGCTAAAGAATGGTTCAACTTATGAAAAATCAATATAACTACTAGCAAAGAAGGTTACTGTGGAAGGTATATCCAAAGTATGGAACATGAATTTCTAGACAAGGGTTAAGAGTTCAAAGGAAGTGATGAGGATCAAAGAAAACCTAATGAAGATGGTAATAAGGACGCTTCACCCGTTTATCCAATACAGGTGAACACTCGAGACGTCCTGTACTCGAGAGTTTATTTGAGTATTTTATATTGTACACCCTGATCTTGTTATATTGTTCACGAGGTAGTTAGCGCGGACTTGCATGTGCCACCAAAACTGTAACGACCCGCTTCAGGGGGCCTGTTACTTATTTGATATTTGCGCAGGTCCTGCAGTTAACCAGTGAAACCAAAATAGCCACGATGCAGAGATGTACAAAAATACCCAAATAGTATCCAATTATTACAATCCATACTGTATAATATACTCCAATAAATATACATGAAAGAAGAAAGTACATAAAAATAAATCTGAAAGCTGCAGTCTCAGGGTCGAACTCTGGCGCTATTAACTCAAGAGCATCTACCTCCATATGTACGTCGTCTGCAGTACCATGAAGATGGAACCGTAGGTAGGTCACAACAATTATAGCAATAGAAAAGAAGTAGTGCAAAATATGGAACAAGCTATAGTAGAAGAAAGATGGTCATGCAGATGCAAAAAGTAAAGTAAGAGTATGCATGTATGTAAGAGTGATAAGTAAAGTACTGGTGACTGCTCAGGTGTGGTAAGTAGAGTGCACGTAATGCATAAAGTAAAGGTGACTATGTAAGTGTAAAAGTAACGTACGAGAGCAATAACCGTGGCATGGCATATGGTTGAAACAATAATGTGATGACAATAGTAAGACGACCAGGTAGACGTAGTAACACTAAGTAAGTAATAGTAAAGCTAGAAACTACGTGACTTATATAGGAAAGTAATGAGCGAGCAAGAGGAAACATACGTCGCTTGACTATCTAATAGTGTAGGCTGGCCTAATAATAAGAAGTCTAGCTTAACTCCCAAACCAGCCAGCCAGTCAGTCAGGGCTTGAAGGCACATGTCACTTCTATGACCATAGGACGAGTCCTTTGGTTGACCAACCCACTTCACATTCCTTTCTAGACGCTGATCCAGTAGTAATTTAAGACCACTTATTATTATACCGCTCTGCCACGTTCGAGTAGTGTCGACTTAGTCAGTAGAACAATGGTATCAAGTCAGTAGTCGTGACTGAACAATAGTGACATAGTATACAAACAAGCTAGCCTTAGCCCGAGTGCACGATGTGTAACTATAAGTGCACCCATCCCACGGAGCAACCCGTAGAATATCTACCTACCATCCCCTGCTGGGTGATGCAATTAAGCCTAATCTTTGGCACAAAATGGGGATAGTTCGGGGGGAAATTTGCAATTTATATCCCGAATCAGGTGATGGTACAGCTTACCAAATAAGGGTGGACCCGGTCACTCCCGTACACTTCATAGCTCAAGACTACCCTGTATCCCGTGTATTACGTTCATATTAGTATTCGTATCAATATGGCCTCCTTGGCATATCACATCATCAATAGATAAGCATTCAATAGGACGTTCCATGATATACCATTCAATCATTACTTTTCAATACGGTACGTCAATCCGTTGTTTCAAAGGCAAAGACACTAATGATGGTTGTGATAGACCGACTTACATACCAATAGAGTTATGCACAATAGTCTCACTCCAAAAGATGTTCAAAGGCATTAACAACACTCCAAAGAGTTTTGCTTGTTGAAAAGTCACGGCAGAAGCCTCAACAGAGAATGTAAGTCCGGAGCAATGCTTTGAAGTCCAACAACTAGGATATCTATCCATGCTTCGAGCATGCGGTAATTCCATAAAGTATACTATCTCAATTTCTAAAGTTAGAATTCATTGCGACTTACTCTATCGAGATCGTCGTAGTAAGACGAGGTTGGAGCTAGAGCTTATAAATATGCTAGTGTACGAGAATTGGTACCTGCAAACACACGAAATCATTAGTTACAGGCTACCCTATTTTCTATCTATTTAATTGGATCGTTTCGATTTTTAAACTGATTGAAACGGTGTTGAAATACGTTCTAAATTTTTATATAAGCTAGATATGAGGAAAATAATTTTACTGTAGGAGGAAATATTTTTTTTGAAGATTATGTTAATTTTTATAATTTTTAAAAGCTCAAAAATCAATTTAAAACTAATTTTAATTAAGTAACGTAATTATTCAACAATTTATTCTGAATGCAATCTGTATCGGAAAGTTGCAAATGAGCTGTCCAAATGATCGTCTCAAAGAGTACTGCAACAAACATTTTTCTCACGTATCAGTTACGTGAAAATAACAAGTTACAGATTTTTAAGTGAAAATGACGTATTAAAGTTTTAGGGTGAAAAATTTATTCTGGAAAAACTAAGCGTCTGATTGGGATAAAACCAGTGCCATTGGGTCCAGAATGTCATTTCTGATTTTCTAAAGCTGGTCTCACATTTTTCTGATGCTTATATTATTTATTATTAATTAAAAACCAATAAACCATATATACTAATTTATAAAATGCCGTATTTCTAAATATGTATATTCATATTTCGTCGTTATAACGAACTCACCCTCTCGTTCATTTGCTCGTGATGGGGCTGGGGTTCTCTTCGGCGGTAGCGGCGGAGGCATGGCGGGGTCTGAGCTCCGGTCGGCGGCGGTTGACGGAATGCAGGCGTCGGCGTCGGGCGCTTGGGGACGACGTCGAGCTAGCGGGGCGAGGACATCGTGGGGTGCCTTCGTGGTGGTGGCGTCATCGTGTAGGGTTGTCGGAGCTCGGAGCGGGGGTGAGCGACGACGGCGTGCTGAGGCGGACGGTGGAGTTGCGGAGTTAGGAGATGGGGAGCTCGTGTCTGCAGCGTGCGGTGGTGCTGTCGTTGCAGGCGGCGGTCCTAGGGTGGCGGACGAGCAGCTAGCACAGAGGGAGACAGTGAGGTGGTCGTTGACGACGAGACCGCCGGAGGAAGGGGCTCTCGTCGGAGCGTGGGGGCACGAGCTCAGCTCTTGGAGGAGGGGGTTCGTGCGTCCTTTGGGGCGGAGCGTGCTTCGTCGACAGTGGAGGGATGTTGCGGCGAGGTAGGGTGGTCGGAGCACGGCGACGATGCCTCGCCTGGAACGAGAGAGTGTGTGTGAGACTGTGTGGGTGGGTTGCAAGCGAGCTGAGGGAAGGGTTTGCGTGGGCTTGGGGTAGAGACAGAATGAAAAAAGGGGGGAGGGGGAGCGCCTGGGGAAGAGAACGAAAGAGAGAGAGGGCTTGTGCGTGACTGTCTGGGTTAGGGCTTCGGGTGTTTAATCTATGAGGAAGAGAGATTAGTGAGGGATGGGGTTTAAATAGGTTAATAATATTAGTTAAAAAATTAAATTGGTATTTAATACTTAGTCAAAGCATTAAATAGTTTAGGTTAGCTTTAGACTAAGTTAAGAAAATGTCTAAATGTGTCCCCTCCCACATTTTAAACATGGTTAAGGTAATGTAATAGTTAATTAGGTTAAGGTAATTAGTAATTAGCTCAGGTAATTAGTGACGGTAATAGTAAAATTTGTAACGAAATTACTATTTTTCACTTACTAGTAAATGTGTCCGAAAAATTACGAAAACATACACACGGGATCGTATCGTCGCGAGGATCGCGAATACGAGATCCAATTCGGGGTTTGAGCTACAAAGATACTAGTTTAAGGCCAAAACATTTAGGAAGCAGGTTTGTGGGTTCTCTATTGATTTGATATCAGAAAATTACGAATTTAATATGGGAAGCCCTAAATGTTCATAGAATGATACTGTATAAGTTTGAAAACGTTTTGATTATATTTGTATAGAAAATTAATTCTTTAAGCCAAAACAGTAATAATTGAAAAATGATTTTTTATCAGATTATTTAGAGGTATTTGATGAAACTTGAACTTACTAAAATACTTCATAATTAGTTTGATACTTCAAAATATTTTTTATAAGAAATTTTCGAAATCATAAAACTTCTGACGAACCATTATAAAATAGTTTTACAAATTTGAAAATAGGTTAAATACGTAAATAGTTGTGTTGATGAAAACATGCCGTTACAGGGCCACCCACTGCCGTCGAAAACCCTAGGGGGGCCGGCTGCCCTCACGCTTTCAAAACCCCTAGGGGGCAGCATCCCCCATCGCCGTCGCGTTTTAAGGGGGGCCGACAACACACCCCAGCCGTCGCGTTTTGATGGGGGCCCGACAGCCCCCCACTGTTGAGTTTCGAGGGGGGTCGGCAGCCTGCCACACTGCGCTGGGGAGATTTGAGGGGGGCAGCAGCCCCCAACCCCCTGCTGCCCTGTATTCATGAAATCTGGCCCCGAAGGCCATAATCCTAGGCCCCCATGCCGCTGACGCGCACTCGAACACTTTTCACAGCCCTGACGTCCGCCGATACGCAAACCACACGAAAACCATGGCAAACCCGAATTAGGGTTTTCTGGACGAATTTGAACGACGAGCCTATTAAATTCTCTACGGAGATTTATCGGGGCATATAATAATTTCTTGAATTCTTTTCATCCTTACTTTTGGTCCATTCCATGCCTATAACACAAATTTAAATGTCCGTATAGTACTCAATTTCTGTTTATTAATGCATGTAACATATCTAAATGCTTATGATACACACTATTAATGCCTGAGGCATATCTAAATGTCTGTGATGCAAATCTATATGCTTGTTGCATATTTAGTGGCTGTGATGAATATTATTCGTTTCGTTGTGGTTTTGGATCGGCTAATTTGTCACCATTTTATTTTCCTCGCATTTTTTCTTTTTTGAGCGAAAATGTAGTGAGGATCAAATTGTAAATAATCAAACCCAAGTCCATAAAGATAGAGACCAACTTGCCAGAACATGGGGCCCACGGGGTTCCCAAGTTGTACTTTTCTCTTTATTCTTTTTAGGACTGTATATGGACTTTGGTCTGTATTTTTATATGGTGGTTAGCCGATCCACACAACAAGCTTATATGTCTGGTTTGCAAATTGTTTATCTCAAAAATATTGAGAATATTTGAATGCATCACTTAGGTTTTTCTCATGCATATATTTTTCTTTTTATGCTTTATATGAACTACATATGATGACATTATTGAGCATAACATTCACCTTACTTGCTTTATATTGTCTGCATCATATGTTTTTACACATTAAAAACTTCATGCATATATGCTCATAACTATGATTATGCATTATTGCACACAACTAATTATAATATTCAAAAGTTTAAAAATCATATCTATATTGACAATCGAACCTGAAGTTCAAATTAAAGTGTTAAATACCCTTTTTCCAAATAAAATACAACTGGAGTATGCGAAAACTATTTCTGCCATCTTAAAGATGTGCACTTCACAATAAATCGATCTCACAGATCTATGGTCTAATAAACCAATATGGATGCCAGAAGTATGCCATAACACCGCTAAACTCTTTTAGAGTGATCTCACTCTACAAGAAAATGATTCTTGAATCTATCCATGAATATAAGCTCACTCCTGAAGTCGAGGTTAAATAAATGAGTGAGAGAAATATATTATGAGATTCGCAACCAAGTATTTGAACTTGGAACCCGAGGTGATAAGCCAGCAGTAAGCTAATGCATACTCCTTGGATTGTGATTGATGGTTACATCATGCATGACATGCTATAGAAACGTTAACACTTTCAACATAAAATCAAGACGCCAAGTTCAAGAAAGATGAAGAAGAAATATTTACTTCCGCTTGCACGTCTTGTTTTGGTTCGTCTAGTACCATACTCAAATGCTTAGCATCAAAACATCGTCGATGAGGACTACCACAATATATCCAGACTCTCGTAGAATGCTTGGTTCATGAGACTTATGAATACACGCGGTGCATTGACCACACCAACGACATCATCAAGTATTCGTAGCGTGTGCACTTGGTCTTGAAAACAGTCTTCGAGACATTGACTTTCAATCAGTGCTATCCTCTTCGTAAGTCTCACTTGATCCTCCAAGTCGATAGAAGTATAATTAATGTGAGGAAGACGCCGTTTGTTCTTCATAGTCATTTTATTCAACGATCGATAGTCATTACTCTTGTGCCAAGATCCATTCGTCCAATAATACATGAGCATTCTACGGTGACACGTTAAGTCATATCATTCCAATCATCCAACTGGGCACGAAGCTCCGGTGACATTGTGCGTAGAGTGCCTTTGATATTGGTTAGGTGTCTAACACCAGATCGATTAAAAACTCAATGCGATCCAGGTGTAATCCCATGAGATCTTCCGTCCGTGAGTTCTCGAACCACTTTGGGTTTATCTGGCTCAACTTCCATCGCAGTTGTCACTGCATCTGTTGATCTGACTCCGAACCCTACTGGTTCTTCTTAATCTGCTTCAGTTTTCGAGCTTGAACTTCGGATGGTCGAAAATTTCTAATGCTACCCTCTTTACAAAAGGGTGTATACAAGGTTTCTAACGCAACTGGAATTACTCTAAGAATAAGAAGGTCAGTCAAAAGGCCAACAAAATAAAGGAAGGGTGATGGTGATGAAGTGATTAGATGGTTCGTCCGACAGAGGATCACTCTAATTGTCGTCAAATGAGGGCACAACAGGGTGTAAAAAGATATATCCAAAGGATGGAACGAGGGTTCAAGAGTTTCAAAGATGGTAATGAAGATCAAGGACTATGGGTAATAAGAACACTCCGATTATACGTCATATACATGTGAAAACTCGAGACATATTGCACTAGAAATCAATTTGAGTATTTTATACGGTACATCCTGATCTTACAATATTGTTCACGAGGTAGTTAGCGTAGACCTGTGTGGGCCACCAAACTTGTAACAACCTGCTCTATGAGGCTATTACCTGTTTGATACATTCGCAGATCCTGTAGTTTATCAATGAAAACAACAAGCATTCGATGCAGGAATGTACAAAATACCCAAACAAGCATCCATTTATTACAATCCATAACTGAAGTACAACACATAATACCAAATACTTGAAAGGTAAAACAGAATAGAAACACATATGAAAGTACATCACACACACCCAACTCAAACTCTACAAATCGGTGGTCTCATGGTCGAACTTTGGCTCCACAAACTCAGGGGCCTCTTCTTCAACATGTTCGTCGTCTGACGGTGCCACAAAGCAGAACCATAGGTAAGTCACAATAATTCTAAAAATAGAAATAAGAGCGGTACACTAACACAAAATATAGTAGGCTGCGTAAAGTAACTATGGACAAGCAAACAAGTGTGAAGAGTAAGGTGAAGGTGGCAATACAAGTGCGTACGATAGCATCAACTGTGACATGGTATACATTACATGGTAGTAAGAACCAAAAGCAAACGAAGTAGTAACAGAAATAAGATGATGACCAGTGCTATAGTGGTGCAAGCAGTAGCTAAACTAGAAACTACATGATTAAAGCAGGAGAGTATGATATGCAACCATTGAGTTCATCTCTTACATGGGTGCGCTTACCCAGACGATGCCGGAACATAGGCAACAGGATGGGATGTCGAAACACATGCAGCTAGACTAGAAGATGAACTCTAGTCACTCCCACACTCTCGCAACTATGAGTTATCCCAAAATGCAGTAAAATGTCAAGTGTTTAAGGTCCACATTTTTAATGGTCCAACATAATATTTAACATGATATTCCACACGATAATCCACATGATGTTCCAATTGACGGTCCATTCGGTAATTCATTTGCATGTAGGGAGTATGTAGCAGTGATGTGACTATTTAAATGTGGGTGTTGTGTAACAAGAGTGACGATATTTCATGCATAGATTTCTGGTGCAGAATCTAGGTTGCAAAACGGCTGAATTCAAGGTATATATAATCAATGCTTGCATTTGATGATAATTGAAATTCTAGTTTGATCCAGCGAACACGGCCAGTAGGGTTTGGCCAAGTAGGATCACTATCCCTAGATATGGCGAGCCATACTAAGGTGATCTAGCCTTGACACCAACCGATCCTAGACACCGGTTCGAGGATCAATTTTAAAAACGTCGATTTATCAACTTTTGCTCCATCGATATAGTCATGGGTTACACGCATGGTAACTTTCGTAATTATGATAGTCGTAAACTTAATTAATATGCAATTGAGTATTTTCATATTTAATTATCTCTAAGTTCACAAGACGTATGTTCAAGTCAATATTAATTCGAGACGATAGTCGTTCTGAGGCTATTGTGATATCCTAAGTTCATACTAGTACACATGTTTAGACTTCCAAATCTAGAATTAGAGTGATTTACGGGTTTCGAGATCGTCGTATGAAGACGAGGCTGGAGCAAGGGCTACCAAGGGTGCTCGTATGCCTGAACTGGTTCCTGCAACCATGAAATATAAGAATTGAAAGGTTATTCTATTTTCTAATTATTTTTCTTAACATTTTCATTTTTATAATAGCTTAAAACCTGTCAAAACATGTACTGATAATTTTTAAAATTGCCAGAAGTGAACAATATAATTTTATATATGAAGAAAATAATTTTAAACACTTGAAATTATTTTTCTAAATTTAAAACTAATTAAAAACTAATTTTTAAAATTAAAAATTAACTATCGTAAACACTCGACGATTTGTTTAGAAAAATGTACGCGTCAGAAATTTTCATATAGTATGTCAAAATTTTACTCTCGACTAGTAGAATACAAAGGTATTTTTTATATGATGGGGTTTATGCATAATATGAAAATATACGTATTTTTAGCAAATCTCAATTAAATACCGTAAACTTCAAAAAATTATAACTTAAAAAATAAGTATCTGATTGGAACGATTTTGGTGCCTACGCGTTTGCTACAACGGGTAGAGTATTTTGGTATTTTTAGTTTTTCTTTATAGTTCCTAGATTTTCATTTATCAATTTGTTTCTGTTTTTCCTAGTTTCTCTCTCTTACCCATCTCTTCTTGTCTTCTTTTCTTTTTGCTGATGCTGTTGCGCGCGCGTTGTAGCTGCTGCGGGAGGTGAAGGGGGCGACGGCAGGGGGCGGTGATGCCGAGACCAGGGGCAGCGCCGGCGACCTCGGCAGTGAGCGACACACGCGGCGGCTGTGCGCGGCAGCAAGGGAAGGGAGAAGGTTGGGGCGCCGGGGATGTGGGGAGCTCAACTGGGTTGTTGGTTCATCCAGGGGATGAGAGACGACTGAGTTAACACCGGTGGAGCTTTCCGGTCGGCGGTGGCGGATGCGTCCGAGCGGCGGCGAGAGGAGCGGGGGAAGAAAGGAAGGGGTCTTGTGGCTGGGGTTGCTTCGGGGACTTCCCGACTCGTCGGCGTGCTCGGAGGAGGGCGGTGGAGGGCGGTGGAGCCGTGGATGAGTAGCAGATGTTAGGGCTCGGGCTCGGGCTTCACCGGTGAGGGAGAGGGGGCCGACGACAAAGGAGCCGTGGGAGAGGAGTTCGAAAGAGAGAGAGTGTTTGCCTCTCTGTTATGCAAACATGTCAGTTTAAATTGGGATATGGATAATATAAAATTATTTTAGTGAGTCAATTGTTAGTAATTAGGGGTGTTTGGGGTTGATGACATAGATTAGAAATTAGGTTGAGTGAGAAACCCGTGGGCCGCGTTTAGGAGTTAGGTTAAAGTAATTAGTTAAGGTAAAACTGTAATTTAGTAAAGTCATTTAGTAAAGGAAACATAGTATTATAATATTAAAATATCACTTTTTATGATTAACTTCGAAAAAATTACGAAAAAATGCCATGGGTTCGTATCGTCGCGAGGATCACGAAAATGAAGTTTGTTTCAGATTTTGAGCTATGAAAATATAAGTTTTAGGCCAAAATGTTTAGGTTGTGGGGTTGCGGGTTTTAGGTCGTTTTGACTCCAGAAAATTACGTGAAAAATTACTAGGAATACTAAATACCCACAGAATCATGATTATAGAAGTTTAAAACTATTTTGGTAACATTTACATGGAAAAATAATCAATAAGCCTATATTAGTGATTAAAATAGAAAATATCATATAAACTATTTAAAAATATTTGATGATATATAGAATTACAAAAATATGTTATAACTATTTTGATGATACAAAATATATTTTTATAATTGTTTTGAAACTATTTTATATATTATAAACCTGACAACACATTTTAAAAATCATATAAACTTATTTAACAGTGTCTCTGAAAATATTTATACTCTAAAAATACGTATCGATTGATTCAGGTCGTTACACAATGTTATATATTCACACGAATAATGAATTTTTGTTAGAATCATATTCTATTGTTTTATAATGATATGGTTTTCTCCGTAAGCGGGGTATCTTCTCATTCCCTCTTATTTGAATTAATAAAGAAGCTTTTCTTAAGAAACATGTGCTTTTTACCAGTATCGTGAGGCCATTGCTCTACTGCCATTGCCACCATCATATCATTGCAACGACAATTGTTATGTTGAGATCACCATCATCGTCGCGATTTGACCCACATCATTGCAACCATCATCATTGAACCACGGTTACTAATGCTGTTAGACCACCATTGTTGCATTCATCACTGTCATCATCACAGATCATTATCAAAATCGTTGTCATCAAATCACCATCACCACAACCCTGACTATCAAATCACCACCACTATTGTTATCAAAACATCATCACCATTATTGCCAGCGTTAGACCAGTAACGTCGCCACCAACATTGCCACTATCATATTATTGGATCGTTGCCAGTCCACCATCATTGTCACTGTTACCATTGAATCACTTATATCATTGCCATTATTAGATCACTAATACCATCATAATCAACAAACCACTACTGTCACTGTTGCCACGGCCAAGCTACCACCAGAACTGTAATGGAACCCATGTTCTTGCCATCATCACAATTACATCGTCGACATTGTCGCCAGTTGGACAACATCGTCGTCGCAGCCACAGTCAGATTATTATCGCATTCTTCGTTATCAGACCGCCATTGCTACCACCATAATCGACAGATTGCCACCGCCACCATTATCGCCATCTCTCATTGACATCAATGCTATCATCGAACTATTGCTGGTGTCACGATCACGTTTAACCTATACCATTCCTATGGTCAAACTGCTGCCATCACTGATGTCACCATCATCAGACAACCAAAATCATCACATTGAACCACATATACTATTGCTATTGGATCAACACTACCACCACATCCATCATCACACCGTCGTCATTGTACTATAACCATCATCATTGGACTACCATTGTTGTCAATAATATCTAACCTTCGCCATAATTGTATCACTCATATTGTTGGAACGCGACCACCATCATGCCCTCAAATTGCTTCAACACTGCTACCATTGTTAGATCATATTCATATGAATCATTTAGATGCACCCAAGATGGAAATAATAGATTCACATGATTTTTTTCAAATGAACCAAACACAATATTCTAATATTTCAATAAAGTTGATGCTTGATAGGGGTGTCAAGATGAACTTGACCCCGACTCGAACCCGACCTCATTAACCGAGTATGTGCAGCTAACCGGGACAGGTCGAATCTGGGTAAACCTGGTTGACCTAGATTAAATTTAGGACGGGTGCAGGTTTGACCCGCCAACCCATATTAATCCGGATCTGTTATGAATCAACTACTGAGGGAGGAGCCCTCAGGTCTTTATTTATAGGCAATGGGGAGAATACAACTGGGCTTACACAGATATGGGCCCATCTCTAGGATGGCCCAGAATCTCAACCAACCCGGTTAAATAACCGTTCACAATACTCCCCCTTATCCAGCCAAAGGTGTGGACCCTACTTATGAATACTTCAGGATTCTGAGCATATAGGGGTCTCACATGGGGTGGATACTTCAGGATCCTGAGTTGGTGAGATTTGCCTCGTTAAAACCTTTGGCTATGGAAAACCCAGTGGGAAAAACCATAGTTAAGGGAAAAGAGTACAAACTCTGCCAAACTCCCCCTGATCTATACAAGCTCTCAAGCTTTCAGATCTCTTAGGCGTCTCATTCCAATCCTATGCACAAGTTTTCTAAAAGTAGCAGTAGGAAGGGCTTTAGTGAACAAATCTGCCAAATTGTCACATGACTGCACTTGTCTGATGTCGATCTTGCCATCTCTCTGTAGCTCGTGCGTCCAGAAGAACTTTGGTGAAATGTGTTTCGTTCTGTCGCCTTTGATGAAGCCACCTCGTAGCTGAGCTATGCAAGCAGCGTTGTCCTCGAACATGGTAGTGGGCTCGAGGTCTCCAGTCTTCAGTCCGGTCGTAGACAAGATGTGGTGAACAACTGAGCGTAGCGATATGCATTCTCTGCTTGTTTCGTGGATGGCAATGATCTCTGAGTGGTTGGATGAGGTCGCCGTCAAGGTTTGCTTGATGGATCTCCAGGAAATGGCTGTCCCTCCGTAGGTAAACACGTACCTAGTCTGTGATTTTGCTTTGTGGGGATCAGACAAGTAACCTGCATCAGCATAACCTGCAAGTGTAGAGGATGTTCCATTTTTGTAGAGGAGTCCCAAATCTGTAGACCCTTGGAGGTAGCGCAGAAGGTGCTTTACTCCGGTCAGTGGCGTTGTGTAGGCGCTGCACTGTATCTGGCTAGCAAATTTACTGCAAACGCTATATCGGGACGCGTGCAGTTTGCCAGATATAGTATTGCTCCGATGGCACTCTGGTAAGGAACTTCCGGACCAAGTATGTCCTCCCCCTCTTCCAGCGGCCGGAAGGGTCTTTTTGTGCATCCAATGATCGTACCACCATAGGTGTACTCAATGGATGACAATGGTCCATATGGAATCTTTGCAACATTTTCTTCGTATATGTGGTTTGGTGTAATAGGATTCCATCCTTTTGATGTTCAATCTGTAAGCCAAGGCAGAATTTCGTTTTGCCTATGTCTTTCATTTCAAATTCTTTTGTTAGGCTTACAGATATCTCAGTGATCTCTTCAGGAGATCCTATGAGATTCAGATCGTCTACGTAGACAGCTATTATCACGAATCCTTTTCCCTTTGTTCTTATGAAGATACAAGGGCAGACTTCATTGTTTGTGAATCCTTGTTGAACAAGGAACTCACTGAGTCTGTTATACCACATTCTTCCTGATTGTTTGAGACCATACAATGATCTTTGTAGCTTAACAGAATAGACGTCCCGAGGTCTATCTTTCAGTTCAGCAGGCATAGAAAAGCCATCAGGAAGTTTCATGTATATCTCCTTGTTGAGATTACCTTATAGATATGCAGTCACAACATCCATTAGCTGCATATCTAGGCCTTCCTTTGCTGTTAAGCTTATCAGGAATCTGAAAGTGATCGCATCCATGACCGGGGAGTATGTTTCGTCATAGTCTATTCCCGGTCTTTGGGAAAATCCCTGCGCTACAAGTCTAGCTTTGTAGCGTGCGATCTCATTATTTTCGTTTCTTTTTCTGACGAATACCCATTTATATCCCACAGGTTTGACACCAGTAGGTGTCTGGACTATTTGCCCAAAGACTTTTCGTTTCTGAAGCGAGTGCAGCTCGGCTTCTATTGCCTGATTCTACTTTGGCCAATCGTCTCTACGTTTGCATTCAGCAACGGAGTGTGGTTCATAATCATCGTCGCTTTCGGCGACGTGAATGTCAATGTGAAACGCGAAGTCATCGTCGACGACTATACTCTTTCTGTCCAATACCTCCCCTGTACGTACATAATTCAATGATGTTTCAGTTTCTCCCGGCAGTTCCTCTGCAGTGGATTCCGGGAGGGGAGAGGGTATGGACACGAGCTCGTTTCTCTGTGGGGGTATCGTCCCAAGGTCTCCGGATATTTTTCTTTTTCTTGGATTTTTATCCTTGGAGCCTGGTGGTCTGCCTCTTTTCTGTTGAGGTGCAGCCACTTCTGCTGCTGGTGGATTGCATCCATCCTTTGGGATGTCAATCCTAGCTGGAGTATTCGCAGCAGGGATGTGTGATCTGACAATCTTCTGGTTGTCAGTAAACGAATCCGGTAATCTATGGACTGTGTCCTGGATGTGCAAGATCTTCCGGATCTCATCATCACATTGTTTTGTTACTGGATCGTAGTGGGTCAGACTTTTTGTATCCCACGTTAACATTTGCTTTGCGTTAGACTTTTCAATGTCTAGGCCCATTTTGGGGAAATACGTCTCATCAAAGTCGCAGTCTACAAGGCGTGCCTTAAAAGCGTCCCCCATTTGGGGTTCTAGGTATCTTATAATGGAGGGCGAGTCATACCCTATATAGATACCTAGGCGACGTTGTGGGCCCATCTTGGTCCTCTGGGGTGGTGCAATGGGGATATAAACTGCGCAGCCGAAGATTCTCAAGTGAGAGATGTTCGGCGGCGTTCCATATGCAAGTTGCATTGGAGATAGACTCTGACCTCCCGAGGGTCTTAATTTTATTAGTGATGCAGCATGCAAGATTGCATGTCCCCATGCATCCACCGGCAACTGGGATTTCATTAGCAATGGACGTGCGATCCATTGGAGTCTTTTAATTAGCGACTCAGCTAACCCATTCTGGGTGTGAACATGCGGCACTGGATGTTCAATTTCAATTCCAGTTGCCTGGCAATATTCTTGAAATGCCTGAGAGGTAAATTCCCCCGCATTGTCCAGACGTATTTTCTTAATTTGATTGTCTGGGAAATGCGCCCGCAACTTTATTATTTGTGCCAAAAGCTTTGGAAAAGCTAAGTTGCGGGTTGAAAGTAGACACACATACGAGTATTTCGAAGATGCATCAATCAGTACCATAAAGTACCGAAAGGGCCCACTAGGGGGTGGATAGGTCCACATATGTCTCCATGTATTCTTTCAAGGAAGCTAGGAGACTCGATATCCACTTTAAGTGGTGATGGCCTTGTTATTAATTTTCCCTTAAAGCAGGGTACACAAGGGAATTCTCCCTTCTGAAGAATCTTCTGGTTCTTCAGGTTATGCCCGTGGGTTTGTGATATAATGCGGTGTATCATCACAGATCCGGGGTGGCCAAGTCTATCGTGCCAAAGTAAGAATTTGGCCGATGTCGGGCACTTCAGGTGCTCTGTCAGGTTTGCTTCCTCTCTCCGAATTTTTGTATGGTAGAGGCCTGATGAGAGGCTCTCAAAACGGTCAAGTATGGTTTTAACTCCATTTTCTTGAGACGTTACATACAATAATTCATTTTCTTTTACATTTGCTGTTTCCAAGTGGAATCCGTTAAGACGGATATCTTTGAAACTTAATAAGTTTCTCTTGAAATTCGGAGAGTAAAGTGTATCTTTTATTTTTATTTTTGTTCCATTGGGGAGCAATAAGGTTGCATTCCCAGAACCTTTAAGTATGTCCGATGGCCCTGAAATCGTGTTTACAGGGCTCTTATACGGAGTAATGATATGAAAATAGCATTTGTGCTGAAGGATCGTATGTGTCGACGCGCTGTCTACTAAGCAGTCATGAGAGCATCCCATCTAAAAAGATGAGTAAACATTTGCATTCAGTTCAACAGAATTCAAATTACATAAAAGCTCTCATAAAATAGATTGTTCATACAATAAAATGCTAAGATAAATGAAAACAGGCTAATCAAGCATATCATCTGACTCGAAATCTTTGGCTGTGAACGTGACTGCATTGTTCGCAGTCACCAGGTTTGATTCAGCATTCTTTTTCTTGCTTTGTTTATAAAGCTCCTGGAGATGCACTGGGGTCCTGCACACTCTGGACCAGTGGCCTTTCATGCCACAGCTGTGGCACTGGTCTTCCCAATCCCTCTTGGGTGAGGTGCATCATTTTTCTTATTATCATTCCTGCGCCAGGTGAACTTGCGCTTCCCTTCATTCTTTCTCTGCTGTGGTGGGCCCTTGGCTCTTTTCTGTTGTCCCCCTCTCTGTGGTCTTTCTTTTCTTTTATTGTCCCTCTTCCTTTTGGAGGAAGAGGCATGGTGAGCTTCTGGTTGGGGGGCAGTGCCAGGAGGGCGCATGTTGTGAGTGGCGAGTAGAAGCTCTCTGTTTTGCTCGGCCATGAGCAAACAGGACAGCAGCTCAGAATACTTAGTGAACTTACGTTCACGGTATTGCTGCATGAGTATCGCATCCTTTTCATGGAAAGACGTATACGTCTTTTCCAGCATGTGGTCTTCTGAGACTTTTTCACTACACAACTTCGGGCGTGAGGTGATGCTAAAAAGTGCTGAGTTGTACTCAGCAATGGACTTAAAGTCCTGTAGTCTCAGGTTCTCCCACTCGTATCTCGCCCTTGGGAGTATAACATCTTTCTGATGTTTATACCTATCCTCAAGGGCGGTCCATAGCTCCAGTGGATCTTCGACCGTAAGGTACTCAGCCTTTAAGGTTTTGTCCACGTGGCGGCGAATATAGATGATGGCTTGCGCCTTCTCTATATCGCTAACATTTTCTTTTTCAGTCATAGCAGTAATGAGGGACTTAGCCCGCAGGTGAAACTTTACATCTAGCTGCCAGCTTAGATAGTTTCTACCTGATGCATCCAGCACTTCGAAGTCAACGCTTGCAATTTTAGCCATTTATCTAGCAGAGCACAAACATGCATGGATTAATAATTAATCAGAGAAAACATTTTCATGCGGAGGCAATATTTAACGAAAGGCTAAATGTGTGGATCGGCCAGTCCCACAAGAAAGAGTCCAAAAGTCCACAGTCCAAATTATACAAATTTGCAGTTTAAACAAATGAAAATACAACTTTCGAAACCCCGTGGGTCCCATATGATATCTCCATCAAGCGTGGCCTCCGTCTCCATGGAAGTTGGTCTTCTCTTTTTGACATTTACATAAATTCCTCACTACAATTTCTATCAAAAGTAAAAGAAAAGTGCGGGAAATAAATTGTGGGACTAAATGGCTGATCCAAAAACCACATTTAGTAATTCATGCAGAAATATTGTGCTCATCAACATTTTCATTTACAGACATCACAGGCAGTTTATTCACATGAGGATAAAAAAATATTTAATCACTTAATAATTATTGGACCACTGGGCAACGTCATACACCGTTGGGTTAGATAACTAACGGCAGAGCGGTCACATGATCTTCCTAATTATTAAGTTTTAAATATGATGCACAACCACACATATAATATCCACATAATTTGCCAGAGATGTAAAGCATGTAAAGGAAATTACGATGCAAGGGTTGTAAAGTAAATGGGTTTAACCAGTTAAATTGATTAGGAGCCCCAAAATAAACATTTTCTTTGTATGAGTAAAGAAGGGTCCCTCATCATCCCAAAAGCCCCCAAATATCCCCAAAAAGTCCTCGCCTGTCCGTTAATTGTCCCGTAACTTACCGTGATTTTTCACGAATATTTTGCCCTTAAATGCCCTTTTTAAAATTAATTTTTAGGCCAAACAGTTGCCTTTTCAGGCTTGTTTATAGCCTATGTCCCCCAAATTTTTTTTTTCGTAGAAAAACAGCCTGCGGGCCCGAAGCCCGAAGCCTGACTGTGAGCTTCAGGTCCACAGGCTTTGTGTGTGTGTGAAGAAATCGGCCTGCGGGCCTGAAGCCCGCAACCGACATATGGTTTTCAGGCCCATAGGCTTTTTTTTGGAATCTGTTAGGGTTTACAGGGGGGGGGGGGGGGGGGGGGGGCGGGGGGGGGGGGGGGGGGGGCGGCGCCGCCGCCCCCCACTGGGGGGGGGGGGGGGGGGGGGGGGGCAAAGCCGCCGGAGGGCAATTTTTAGGGTTTGACCAAAAAGATCAAAGAACCCTAAAAAAATTGATTCTTGGGATGAAAAATTCGTCTTTTTCAAGGCGACAATCGATCCCTATAACGATCTTTTGAGATCTAGGGATAGAGCGATCATACGTATGATAAAAATATCGTTTTTAGTGTTTTTTACCTCTATATCCGTCCTCCGGATATAGCGACGGTTGCTCGAAGCCTTACGCGGATGACGACTCTCGATTGAGGAAGACTAGCACCGCGCTCGTGGATCTCCCGTCTCGCCTTCGCCTTCGCAATGAACGAACAAAAATTTTGTGGAAGAAGAAAATTTTTAGAGGCTCGTGCTGATAACGTGTTATGAATCAACTACTGAGGGAGGAGCACTCAGGTCTTTATTTATAGGCAATGGGGAGAATACAACTGGGCTTACACAGATATGAGCCCATCTCTAGGATGGCCCAGAATCTCAACCAACCCGGTTAAATAACCGTTCACAACAGGATCTTACTTGTTTTCATTTATAAATATTTTATACTTATATAGAAATACTGAACCACATGTTGCATTAAGAGGTTTGGTGATGTGTTTGATTTGGTTGATGCTCTATTTGAAGTGATCATGGGGTTGACTCTTGTGTTGGTAATCTTTTTTCTTAATTTTAAATATTAACTTTAATTTCATTAAATAAATAAATGGTTCATATGAAACAATGAGATCATTAGCTCAGCTGGTATGTACTTATTCACTAATGTTTGAATCACTTGGTCGGAAATTATTTAAAACAAATTTTTTCCAAAGAACCATGTATGTGGTTAGGTGTGGGTCTTATCTTCTGATTTGATCCGATGGGGATTCGTATACATCCCTAAATGTTCGGATCAGATCTGACCTGACTTGTATCTGGGCCGACCTGACCCGTTTGCCACTCTTGAGAATCATATTTTCCGGGAATAAAATTTATCGGAAAATATTGAAGTTCGCATGCAAAGCATCAAAGTAAAAGCAGGGAGAAGTGAAAATAAAAGAAAAAAGAAAATAAAAAAGAGAAGGAGAACTTGCCCACGTTGCACGTGTAGTACACGTGCAGTTCGTTTCCACTGAAGGGAGTCCGGTCAAAGATGAGGCACCGAAACCCCCCACCCGCCTCAAAAATACAATTATCTTCGTCTTTTTCTATTCTCTCTCCATAAATCCACCCTTTCTCTCAAACCCTAACCCTAATTTTACAAAAAATAAGGTCCCATATCAACTGAGAAAGAATTCGCGGGTTTCTGATCCTCAGCTTGCGGCCGTTGTCAGATTGGAGTTTGGTAAATTACGGGTTCTTCTTCGACCGGGAATTTACAGATGCCAGAAGAGGAGGATCTCGTCGAGCTCAAGTTCCGTCTCTACGATGGATCCGACATCGGCCCGATCCGATACTCTTCGGCGTCAACGGTCGCCATGCTCAAGGAGCGGATAATTTCAGAGTGGCCCAAAGGTTAAACATCTCATCTTCCATTTTCTTTTCTGGAACTGCAGTTTTTGGTATGTTCGCAATCTTTGATTGGATGAATTTGTTTTAATCTCTGGTGAAAAATTGAGTGGAGTTGCTTTTCTTTGCTGAAGGATTGTATATTTTGTGTAAGTAGAAGTTAACGGCTTTTAGGGACGTGTTTGCACGTGAGAAAAATTTCGCATGAAGGAAATGAAGTGCAATCGACTCTCCATTTTCTTTTTCCATTGCCCCACTTGGTTTGGAAGTAAACAAAGCTCAAAGCTTTTACACGAGTCAGCCTGTTTGTGCAATATAGTACAGACTGAAAGAATAGCTGTTTAATTCACTGGAATATTGAGAATGGTAATTTTCTGTTAAGATATCGAGAAAGTGCATGAAATGATTCAGTATCATGCATTGCACTGTCTTGTTTCTATTGGATTCAGTCAAACTCATGTTAAACCCTAAACAACTAGGACAACACATTTGCTGTCCAATGTGCCAATATAAACTTGGGAGCAGTGTAAAAGGGCTGTGGTCATATGGATGGCGTTTGAGTGGTGCATTGTAGATTGATTACTTTATTCATTAGCAAATTCAATTTGCAACATGCAACATGAGAACATGATACTTTAGTGTTTAATATAACAACTGTCGTAATTTTCAATCCCCCATTGAAGTTCTTGTCACCAATTAGAGACCTTAGGCATATATCAATTATTTGTTATTACAGCTATAAGATAGTTTAGTTTATGATGGACGAGCTAGGGAAAGAGCCAGGGAAAAATAAGGAAAAGATTGATTTTATTATATTTACTTCCCACAGAAGCAAACTGACTTGGTTAATTAAATCTTTTCCCTCTCCTAGAAAGGAAAAACTACTGACATTAACCATTCAGCACAAGATTTGTATATGCAATGTAAATTCCGACACAACACAACTTAATAGTCTTGTGAAATATTTTAGAAGTGTGTTACTAGATTTGTCACATGGACCCAATATAAAAGCAAAACCAAGCATGACCTTCCACTTTCATTGCTTGATATATGTGACCAAACTTATGTAAGTTTAATGTTTCCTGAACTGAATACCGACATTATATTGAATGGAAACACCAGCAACAATCAAAATATCATTAAAAGCATTATGTGAAAAAAAGTGTAGTATCTTATATCTGCTGCCCTGGTGTTATTTTCATGATTTTCAATGTCCTGCAAGCTTTAAAGGTTGCACATGCGAGGGGCTCAAAGATTATGTGAGGAAAGTATGCTAATTATTTCGGCCACTCTTGTCTTCTTTTGGGTAATATTGGGACTTTAATATGGCTCTTTATTTCATGTGATATACCAATATGAATATTATTTTAAATAAAAAACAGATAAAACATAGACCGGAACACAGATAATCTTGTCTATATAAGTAGTACAACAAACCATAAATACAAATGATGATAGCAAGTGTTGATAGCAGTATGAAGTAAGATTGATACACTTGCTATATAAAGTTGAAAATTAAAATGATATGGTAGGTGATCAGTACATGAGTTTTAAAATTTTGAAATTAGTTTATGGTCAGGTCGATATATTGGCATGGAAGGTTTGAGGAATGAAGTACTTGTGTCAAGTTTCTTCTTTTTTGTTGTCCTAATAAAACGTTTGAGATAACCACACAGTAATAAATTAATGCACGGTAAGGTTACCTGTAAAGGGATACATGTAAAGCATGATTGCTCAAAGCCTCAAATTCGTTGGCAAAAGGGAATTGACTCAAAGCAATACTTGTAAAGCAAGACTGCTCACAACCACAAATTCATTGACAAAAGGGAATTGACTCTGTTCAAATACTTGTTATCTCTCACATGATGATTTCCCGTGTTCAACCCTCTTAACAAATCAATAAAAGATGACTTAAAAACCATCAAGAACGTTGTTAACTTAGCGTATACCTAGCAACTATATTCCCCCCTAAGTTTACTTAATGTTATAAAAAGAACTACATGAAATGATTTTCCTTCATAATGCTTAAATCAATGATTGTGCGTAAAACAATTATTCTTTTATGTTATGAGTGAGGGTGGCCTTTGACCTCCACACCTCTCTATCCCTCCATTACTCCCCACTACTTAGTAGTGTGGACCCTTGATATACCATTGACATGAATATATAGAGGACCATGTCTATGAGCCATGGTTACTCCTTCTTTGAGCTTTATCCAACACGTTATCAGCACGATTGAAAACTACTTGAATAGGTCTGATTAACCCAAAGTGGGATAGTTTACTCCTTCTTTGACCACAGTGAAAACTACTTGAAGGGAGAGCCCTGTTGACTGTTTTAGGCTCTCCATCAGGGCTCAGGGCTGATTCCCAAAGCAATGCATCCATACCTCCCCACCTCTCTAACTCCTTCTTTCTGATTAACCCAAAGTACTCCTTCTTTGACCACGTGAAAACTACTTGAAGTGAGAGCCCTGTTGACTGTTTTAGGCTCTCCATCAGGGCTCGGGGCTGATTCCCAAAGCAATGCATCCATGTTCATCGTTTGGCATTTGCTGCTGTTGCTCAGTCTCCAAAAATCCAAAGGAAACTACACAAGAGATAGAATTTCTCTATAGACCGTGTGGTTACTGCGATTTTAGTTCATTGGCTTGGTTTGTGTGAGAGATTATAAAAAATTGCTTGTTTTTGTTGAGGGGACCTCTCCACAGACTGTAGCTTTCATTTGCTCAATGTTAGCAATATTACTTGATATGTACATTGTGATTTGTTCATAATGATATTTGATTTGGTCCTAAAACAAAAAAAATTAAGCCCATGGGCCTGCAATCCAATACTAGATATTTAAGTTTTATTGGTTGTTTTGGCCTGAAGCTCTAACATAAGCCCAATAGGCTTTTAAAATAATTAAAAACAGATTTTATATCAGTTTTCCACTATAATTTCCTTAAAATTAGCAGAAAAATCCAGAATATTACTGGAAAATTATGTAAAAATTAGGAAACATCAAATGATTAATTTGCCAACTTTTTGGTTGATTTGGTTCATAATATTAATTATTTGTTTAATATTATGTTAAATTCAACAAAAATGCAAATTATATAAAAATTGGATTTAATTTTAATCCTTCACGATTTAATAATTACAAATACTCTGAGACCGCTCTGTCGTTACTCGTTAGTTACCTAACCTAACGGGTAATTACGTTTCCTTGTGGTCCAAGTAATTATTAAACATAATTTTTATATAAATTGCTTGTTATGTTGAAAATACATCTTATGCATGTTATATCTAGTAGTTTCATATTTTTTTTGCATATGTTGTTGCTTGTAATATATATGAACTACATGTTTAATTGCTATTTGCATGATTCATTCATGTATTTGTATTCAAATTATGATTCTGGTACAATAATAATTTTTCAAAATTTTTTATTATAAATCATATCTACCTTGACGAATGAACCTGAAGTTCAGATAGAATGTCAATACCCTTCTAACCAAATAAAATACGTTGGAATTATGCGACCATTAATGGTTTCATCTTCTGGACATACGTCTAAATGATGCGTACTTCACGGTAAATAGATATATCATATCTATTTTAATATATAATATTATGCGCACCCGAAGATGCCATAAATCCGCTAATTTATTTAGTACACTCACGTTACAAGGTAAGATTCTTGAATCTAGCCTTGCATAATGCACGCGCCTGAAGTTGTGCATGCATAAAAGTGAGAACTAAATTTTTCGCACCAACGTATTTTTACTCCCGTATTCATATTCCTTTATCCACATAAATCCAGAATGGCTCAATAAAATGGCCTGAAGACCATACTAGAGCATTCACATGAACTTTGAAAAGTCTATCATAAATTAGATTAGTGAAATACTTAAAACAGGGAAGACCATGACATATAATGTCATGGACATAAAATATAGAAGGGGAAGATATGACATACCTCTACTTGGAATAATCAATGTTAGACCTATATCAGATCCAAAAGTTCTGAAAAGTCCCATATTGCTTTTGTAATATGATAGGTCATTAGATTATGCCATTGAAAATATATACATATCTAGTCTAGATGATGTTTGTCGATCTACCTATTTTGTATACATAGATATTCTATGAGGACAAATATATTTATGAAAATAAAATTTATTCTAGTACCAGACCATAGTTATTAGTGAGTGTTTTTCAAAAATAGCATCGGACTTATGCTTTAAAAAGCATTTCACCCTTAATTTTATCCAGTAGATAATTATTTTTGGGATGTCTACTTGAGGTTCAAGCTTTACAAAGCCTGAATACTCTATATAAGGAAACGCCCGTACTCTCAAATATTAAAAATCAATAAAGCTAGAAGCTTTTTCCCAAATAAATTCAAACATAGGAAGATAAATGACCACCTTTAGTGCCCACTTTCGGCCAAATCTTACTTTTGGCACGATATAATATGCCACCTTGGATCATTATTGATGCAAGACATCATTTACCAATATTATATAAACGAAGAACTATAAGTTTCTTCAAATATGGTGACATTTTCATTATCCCAGTAAACGGGAAAAATGATTACGAGAACATCTCCATTTCACGTGGATATCGAATCTCAATATTTCCTCTAATAGAATTTATATGATATAGTTTACTATCATCATTAAATTATGAAGACCTTTTAGTCTCTTGAGAGTATTTTAGGGATAAAAGTTAAACTTTTTCACTCCCTAGTAGGGCTGATGATGTACATTAGTGTACTCATCTATATATCCTCTTAAAATGATCATAATCAAAACCTTGTTATCCAACCGCAGTCCAGATTATTATTAATCACAACGGACATACTACCTTACTGGGATATTGGTTGGGCTGTTACTTACCCTCATACCACCCTCAAAAATGCCGCAGTGGAACTTATTCATCAGGATTAACCATCTTGGATGAATATATTCCGAGATCCCCAGACGGGGGAGGCATTATTGCACATCTTATAGATCGTGTCTTGACGGGTTCATATCCCTAGTTCTATGCTCAACTTCGTTGAAGTTGAGCTTATTGCGGATTTATTTTTTTGGATAACACCGGGAAATCAATTATATTTAACAACTGGAAGAAAATTGAACACCCTGAAGTTTTGTGTTCACGCCCAGAAGTGGGTTATATGTAAATCATTAAATTGATAATAACGGTATTCTCATCCGTTAAATCCAGTTACTGGTGTCAGCATGGAGACATGCAATTATAATTTAGACCATTAAAACGCATACTTAGAACCTATTTATATGTGCCTGATCACCACATATAAACAGTTTCCGAGACCTCCTAACGGATGAAAGCGATTTATCATTATTCTGCTTTGCAGTTGCGTCGTTGATCAATATAAGACCCTCTTGTGGTCATATTTTTCGACGATGCACCTTGCATATATAGCATCACCAAACATCTCTCTTATGAGGGTATTTGGTTGCCATGATGGTCTCTCCATAACACCACTATAAACCATCAGAATGCCCTCTTAGATCTATTTTTCGTGCGTAATTAAACATCAGAATCACATATCTCTGCTGCTAAAAATCCAGCTAGGATTGACATACCAATAATAATGGATGCACTCCATTAGTAGCAGAAGTGGATGTCCTCATTGGATGAAGACATACCACATGTCATCAATGAGAAATATAACTCATTGAGACCTTTAAACAATACCACCACAGGAAATTGAGCTCATTTTCATATCCTTTCTATTTTCCAGAACCTCCTGAAGAGATGAATCAGGAATAATTTGAAATATAAATGTATAATGTACGCACATGAGGAGGTGTTTGGATAATAAAAACATACTTGTCGACAATAACTCACATTTCATTTTTGCCATTTAAATGATAATTATAAATATCGTCTCCACACTCTGTTGCCTGAAGTAATAGAGATTGGCCAAAATTATGTGGAACGAGGGAATAATAAGTTGAGCTGGACTCACTTATGAAATGTGATGTGTTTGGACCCGAAGTCCTGATATCAAAAGATATCAAACCTGTGGGTTATATGAGTATTATATAAACAGAAAAATAAATAAATAAAATCGTATGCTATAGCTTAGTGGTTAAATTCGCTGAACTCAGGTAATAATATAGTAAGATGAGCTTGACTCACTTACAAAATATATAAAATATGATGCATCAGACTACCTAGTCATAATTGCGAAAAACAGATAAGATAGGCAAATGAAATTTTGGTCTATGTTGCTATGGATGTTGTGACACCATTACCTCATAAATTTCTCTTATTGCCTGGATAGATTTTTGGTACATCTATCCTATGATAAATAAAATAAAATACAACAAATAAAGTACCTTAGAGGACTCCTACTTTAGGTTGTACTTTGCATCTTTATGAGATCAAAAGAAAAGATTTGAGTTCATTTTTGTAAATAACTCAAATCTCATCGGATCTCTTGAAGCGTATACCGAATTATCTGTTTAAGCCTATCTATCAAATATGATATGAATGACCTAGGCAACTTGACTTATAGAAACCATCATCCTGAAGCTGAATAGACATCCTGAAGATGAAACTATCATCCTGAATATGAAATACTCATCATGTAGATGATAACATTATCTTGAAGATGAATGTCCTGAAGAAGATACCATCATCATAAAGATGAAATACTCATCTCGAATATGAAAATATCATCCTTATGATGATACCATTATCCTGAAGATGAAATAATCATCCACAAGATGAATAATCAACCAGAAGATGAAAACATCATCCTGAAGATGACTTATCATCCTGCAAATAAGAACTTCAGTCGCCCGAAGTTGATGAAGAAACATGGACAATTGCATTCCACTATATACACCAACTGGTTGTATGGATGCATATTGAAGACCTTTTCCCTTAGCTGGAAGAGTGAGAGAATATCCTAGGTCCTGAAGTGCCCAACTCCTTTATCTGGCCAACTGCACGTGTCTTTATAGAACGTTTGCAGTAAAGCTGGTAGCCAGATACAATGCAGCGCCTGTAGCGCAACACGGACCATGTATACATAGCTTCTGCGCTATCTCCAAGGGTCAAGTATCAGAAACCATGGAAATATATTTGCATATGCAGATTAAAGATCATCACGATGACTAAGCACAAAATGAACAGCCACCTCCTGAAGATCTACACAGCATCATCCTAAGTCTACATCATACTTCTATTCCGAGAAGCTCATCATCCAAGAATTAAATCGAATATATGCACAACCAGGTCCAGCAGTACCTTGCAGACACAGTGACGACTGGGTCAAAGTCTACTTACATGGAGCCATCTGCCAAGTTCGCAGAGCATACCATGTCAGAGCTCCCCTAGTTTCAGCAGCTTCCAGATATGAGTTCAACTTGTATAGATGAGTGATTATTGTATTTTGTTTTTCTTTTCGGAATTTTATGGAAGATGTATAGATACTTAGGATATTGGTGTATAAATACATAGGATATCTACAAGCCTGAAGCTTGTATGGTTCAGGGGGAGTAACCTGTGGGTTGTACTCTTTTTCCTTAAGCTGTTGGTTTTTCCCACTGAGTTTTCCACAGCTAAGGTTTTAACGAGGCAAACACGATTACTCTGGATCTAGAAGTATCCACCCACTTAGCTTTATATGCTAAGACCAAAGAAATGGATGGATAAGGGGGAGTGTTATGAGCGAGAGAGGCCTTTGGCCTCCCCACCTCTCTATCCCACCATTACTCCCCACTACTTAGTAGTGGGGACCCTTGGTATACCATCGACATGAGTATATAGAAGACCATGGCTATGAGCCATGGTTACTCCTTCTTTGAGCTTTATCCAACATTTTATAATTTATTTATTTGCATTCAGAATTGTACTCGTTCTGTTCCTTTTTAATTCTTTACAACCTTCTTAAAAATTGAGATTCTCAAGGGTGAAGACTGCAAACAAAAATGAAAAAAAAAAGGTTGAATTGATAAGACATCAGTTATTTCCTTTTCTACACCATCCCATTTACTTCTCCTTATATGGGCATCACAATAGTATAGTCATAGAAATGCTAATGGAAAGGAGACAATGGTTCTTGCTTGTCAGTTCTCAGTTTGCAAATTTCTTGGTTAAGGAATTGATGGTACTGTCTTGGATTAATTATGACTGCAAACGATAAATGTGAGATGTTAGTGCTTGGTGGTAGACGAGCCAACTTGTGAGAGTTGGAGTTGACACTTGGAGTGGAGTCGGTTGTGAGATCAAGTGTTAATGGTGGCGTCTTTTGAGATTTCAAGGTCGGTCATAATAGGTAGTCAGTCACTGAATTCATTGCTGTGAAATGGGTGGTGGGATGTGGCTATCTTCGCAGTTGGTGCCTTAGTGCATCTTGCCTATTGCACATACTTCCAGGCCAAACTTATTCAACAATCAATTTTATGAAATTTGTTGCTGTGGTGCTGTAAAGTTTTATTGAATTCATAGGCAAGGCATCTTGGCAAAGCTTCACCCTTGACATTCTAAAGCTGAGCGCATTTGGTAAGTGTGGCAAGATTGACCATGCCATGAGTTTCAGCAGTGATAAAAAGAGAATTTATTGTTTATTTTGCGTTTTGCGTTTTGTGTTTGCATTATTTCTCTCTCATGGTTTTGTATGTTTTTTTTTTTGGGTTTGGGTGGGGGCTTTTTTTTTTTTTTTGGGGGGGGGGGGGGGGGGGGGGGGGGGGGGGGGCATTTGTCTCAATATCATCCTATGGTACCTACCATTCACAAGCTCAAATGGTTAAGTGGGGAGGCATGAATTCCCATTACAAAAACAATATATGATAACCATGTATACCTTGATGTGTCATACTACTAAAGAGCTAGGTTTAACAAACCATTTGCTATATTGTTACCTACAACATTCCTATTTACCAAGGAAAGCAAGCTTCCACCTCATGATCCTCCTAGCAATCTTTGTCCTTTTCACCATGTGCACAACACTATATCTTGTTTTGTCGCTTATTTGATTCATTATACCCCTGTAAAAGAAACATCTGTAGACGTGTGGGGGTCAATACACTTCTCAAACTTGACTTATTTAATATTTATTTTCTAAAGCTCAGGTGCTATTTCAGTGGGTTTTCTAATTGGTAAATTTTATTAATAAGAAAACAGAAGTTCTTGCCTTCTGTGGCCGGATCCATGATCTACCTTGAATTTGAAGATATATGATATAATCACGACATCCTCAATGATGATTGCAGACAAATCCTACATTGACCTCTCTCTAATTGCTTTCTGTGTCTGATGGAAGTTTTGTGTGGACATGGAGTACTGGTGCTGTTTGAACTATGTGGAAATCTTTAATGAGGACAGTCAAAGCTGTCCACTTCCTTTGTTGCCAATTTGTGGGTTGTGGCAATTTTTGTTCAATTTTTGAAATAGAAGTTTTAGAAATCACTATCTTTGTGATGTTTGTTTTATAAATTGCGGTTACATGAGAATCTACTATGTGGGACATAATGTAATGGATTTTACTTCTAGGATGGAGATTTGAATTATATTATTATTAAATTTCAAATGATATATGTCATTTGAAATTGACTAATTTACCTGTTTACCTCATAATGACATGTTTACTCATAATGACATGTTTACCTTTGCATATAAGCAGGATTTTAAGGGTTGACATTATTTTCTTGTACTGCATGACTATTACATTTTGAGTGAATTTATTCAAATTGTGAATGCAAATCCCATTAAATTGGGTTTTGATTTTTCTTTATAAACTATGGTACGGCCTTTGTTGCATGACTGAAGTTTACTGTCAGTACACATGGTAATCTGTTATTTTTAATTAATTTCTTATGCTTATATACTGTGGTTTACCTTTGTCCATTGACATGTTATCATTTAATTCCAGATAAAAAGATAATACCAAAGGCAGCCAATGATGTCAAACTGATAAGTGGTGGGAAAATTTTGGAGAACCAGAAAACAGTTGCCCAATGTAGACCACCTTTTGGCGAGCTTCCTGGAGGGGGTATTACAATGCATGTCGTTGTGCAGCCATCAGCAGCAAAGTCGAAAACAGGTACGCCATATGTGGTTACTCTTGTGGTATATTATAGGTTGAATTTTCTTACTTACCCATTTTTGTTCAAGCTTTTGAAATTAGCACGCTTTCCAGGTTCCAATTAATTATGCATCTGCCACTTTTGGAATAAGTTCATCATATGTAATCTCTATTCCATTATTTAAGTATATTCAACAGTAATTGGATATCATATTACTAGAAATAACCCGTGCACACGGTGCACGTCGTGTACGAGCGCAACCGAAAAGGAGTGAGAAATGTGGGGGTGTGTGCCGGTATAGTTGGGGGGTAAAATGTGCAAAATTAGGGGGTTAAAATGCAAAAAATATTTGGGTGGCAAACATGTAAAAAAGTTGGTGATTTTTGGTTTTTTGGGGTGAATGGCAAACATGTAAATAAGTGAGTTTGGGGAGTGTTTTTTTGGGTTTTCGAGGGGATGGCAACCATTTAAATACGTGGCTTGGGGGTGATTTTTTGGGTGAGGTGGAGGGTGATGTGGAGGAGGTTGTCCCATGTGGCGATGTGACATTGCCACATTCATGCCGCATGGGACAACCTCCTCTATTGTATAATATATGAGAGATCATTATTGATATAATAATGTTTGTGAAGAATAAACAATCATTTCTGGACATCCAGATTGCACGGTCCCTTAATCAGCCTAAATTTCATATAAAGCCATATGGACAAACTATTCAAATGATTGATCCTCCGAAACAACTTGATCATTCAAAAGAGGAAGAAATTGAATTTGCCATATCCGAGGTCAGTTCTGTAGGCTATGGCACATATATTTGTCCTACATGAGAACTTCAGGTCATTCAGTGAATGCAACAGGTTCTTCAACCAACATGGCGTGGCACTTGAACATATGACTACCGCAGATTACCAATAGAAATTGTTTACTTTATTGATTGACACTGGAGTAACACCAAAGAGAAAAAGCCTTAATGTTGTCATTAGTCACTAGCTATGCAAACTTCTTCGCAGGCATACATAGTTGGGGGTAGAGAAGTTTGAGGGGGCCGGCGGGGATTGCTGTATTTGATATTGCATCATGTGTCAATGATGTCTATTTTGGAGTCGGCTTGTGATAATAATGGATATTCATGAAGCTGGGTAAAACTGCTTTGCTAACAGTTGTTTTGAGGGCTTTGTTGGATTCAAGCCACATGCAACAAAGACATTCAGATGTGGCTTGCTCTGGATCTACTTTTTGAATCCAGACCAATTGTTATATGTCACATGCACTTATCTCTTGATAGCTTATAGTAATAGGGCATGACAAATATTATATTGTTTGTGAACTAATAGTTTATATATTCACTAAGTGTATTGCTGTAACATATTGTTTGTGGAACCTGTGAGCTATATCACATCGCTGGATTATTTTATTTCATCTGTTTCATTATTGAGACGATTAAAACTATCTTTCTATGCATGCACTACACTTTTTAATTTTTTAAAGGAAATTGTAAAGACCTTTATTGTTACACAAGAATTTATAAATGTTTCTCGGAACAATGACGTTACTGTGTGGGGAACAATGAAACCCAAAATCCAAGATTCAGAAGCGTTGCTGTGTGGGGAACAATGAAACCCAAAATCCAAGTTTCAGAAGCTGAAATTTCGAAGAGTTTTTTTTTGATTTGGCTGGGTCAAACCAGTAATCCAAAACTGTGTTAACGTTGTATTTGAAAGTTCCATCTAGACAGGAAATCAAGCTTCCAGATGTCCCCATTTCAATCAGACAAAATTTTTATTTTGATTTTAGCTTGTGCAATCTGAATCTACTGGTCTCTTTTGTGGCACTTGTGGCACCTATGTAAGTTCTACTACTCTATTAGAAAAAAACTGCTTTGTTACATGATGCTTGGGTTTAAAATATCTGTTATGTATACTTCCACCAAAAAATGTAAATAGTTGTATAAATCACTGCAAAGTGCTTGGCATGCATCTGTGATTTCTAGCAGGTCTACACTTAAGAAAGTGCTTCCAGGTTGAGGTTGAATCAGTGTTATCCATAAACATTAAACGTTAAACCCCCTACAATTTTCAGTCTATCACATGTTTCTAATCGTGGCACATTAGCAGAGTGTAACAATAAAATTAGTGTTCCTGGTATTAATAACTTTTTTAAACTTACATCAACTAGAGGTTTTCGGCCGTTTCATTTCGGTATAAGACAGTTTAGGGTGAAACCGTTGTGTTTCGGCTGGGTTTCGTCCGAAACATGACAGTTTTGCCAGAAACTGTCCGATATTGAGGGAAAAAAATTAAAAAGAAGAAGAAGAGTGGTCGGCAACATCAAAAGAAAAAAAAAGAAAAAGAAGAAGAATAGAGAGAGATGGAGGAAATTACCTGGGAGGAACGCCGCTCTCCAAGCCGTCCGAGAAGGGAAGAGAGGGGGTTGACGCTCGCAATCTATTCTGCAAGAAGAGAGAGAGAGAGAGAGAGAGAGCAATCTATTCTGCAAGAAGAGAGAGAGAGAGAGAGAGAGAGAGAGAGAGAGAGAGAGAGAGAGAGAGAGAGAGAGAGAGAGAGAGAGAGAGAGAGGAACATTTGGGTGAGGGGATGTTCACGTGGGTGAGGGGTTGCTACTCACATCACACGTTTCGATAAACATATTGCATTTATTTAGTTGCCATTCTCTTTGCAATTTTAATGGCAAACTTGTATATAAATGCAATATGTTTAGCAAAACGTGTGATGTGAGTAGCAACAAGTTCAAATAATTAGGCAAACTTAAATAAATGCTATATGTTTAGCAAAATGTGTGATGTGAGTAGCAGCAAGTTTAATGTAATGTGTAATTTGAGTAGCAATCAGTGCAAAATTATTTCTGGTTATCGATAAATGTGAATACATAAGTATTTGAAAATACCGATACAACCGAAACAAAAATTGCTTCCGAAACTACTGAAACGGAAGATATCGAAACCAAAACCTAAATTTTCGAGAGATCGAGACCGAGACCGAGATCGAGACCTAAAACTTTGTCATTAATAATCCTTTGATGACAATGGATATAACTGTTTGATTTTCTTTATTCATGAAAACTAATAGAAGATGTAAAGAAGGGGCATTCGGATTATATTTTTTGGAAGCTGAATTGAAGAGTTAGGGTTGGATAATTTATTTGGAGAAATATATATATATATATATATCAAATACATATATTAACATATACATTCATATAAGGTTGGCAAAATGAAGCCGACCCGACCTGAACCCGACCTCATTAATTGGGTATGGGTAGGGACATGAAGGGTTGAGTAGAATTCGGGTTAACCTGACTGACCCGGATAACTATTTAGGTCAGGTTTGGGTTTGATCTGTCAATCTAGATCCATCCGGATTCTACCCGTTTTATGTTATATTTGTATTTATACTACATATTATAACATTGAAATGCAAGCTGCAATTGAAGTTTTGGTTAAGAGTTTCAGTTATTTCACAAGTGATCAAGAGTTCGATTCCCGTCATTGTAATTTTTTTGTTAATGTCAAATCTTGATTTTTAATTTACATAAATAATTTGAGACTCTTGAAAGAACACAACACCATTTAGCTCAGTGGTTGGGAATGTGTTCCTATATGAGGAGGTCAGGGGATCGATTCTTTCGCTCGCCCATTTACTTAACATATTTTTTTTCAAAGGAAATAATTGATTGATGTAGGTTGGGTTAAGGTTGGGTTCGGGTACGTGTTTTTATGTTTTAGACCCGGATTTGATGCGGGTCGGGTTTGTGTATACCCTTAAACGGGTTGGGTCAGACTTAATCTGACCCGTACCCGACCTGTTTGCCATCCCTACATACATAGAGAGAATTTGCCATCCCTACATACATAGAGAGAATGCCAGATCTTAACTGCATATGGATGAAATTTCCTTTGTTGGTCTGGAAGAAGTTTACTTTATTTTTTAATTTTCTTCTCATGCCATCAAGAAGTTCACCAATTTTTTTGGATGATCTGGCATTGATCAAGTTGATTTTCATATTCTAATATAGCAAATATCTGATAAACTTTATGCTCTTCGCTGGTTTGGAAATCCTATGGATTTATAGCAATAGAACATTTCTTATCTATAGATCAATAACCAAAGATCATGGGGTTCATGAGACCTTTCGTGTATCCGGGTTTTAGAATACACAGATCATGGTGCCAATCATTAAAAAAGGAGAGTGGACTTTTGTTAAAACCATCCAAAAATAAAATGGAACTGAGAAAAATCAAGTAAAACCAAGCGAAACTCTTTATGATATCAAAATTTTGTAGTTGTTTAATATCGACTAGGCCCGACAATGTAACAAAACAGCCAAAACCATGGGCCGAAACCTCATTCCCTGGTTTGGCATTACTTTTACTTCTAAATATTCCTTTTGGAAACATGACTTGTTCGAAAATCCCTACTTAGAAGAGAGCTCTTAGATAGATTATGTGTTTTGTAATTGTAAAATTTTAAGTGCTTATCAATGAATATAATAATTGAAATAACTTTACTAAAAATTTGGATAAGAATGGATGTGCATGAAAGAAAGTTAGATAAAAAAAATTTAAAAATAGTTAGCGCAAAGGAAAAGTAAAAAAGAAGAAGAAATAGAGGTGGAGATAGGATTTAGTGATATATTATAGGAAAGGAGAAGAAGAGGTAAGAGGAGAGTTGTTCTTTTTTGTTTTTGCAGTGAAGAAGCTAAATAATTGACTTCTCAAAGAAGTGGCCTTTTGACTTTTGGAGTCGAGAAACTAAAAAAATTAGCTTCTAAAAAGGAAGCTGTCTGGGTTTTGGAAATCTTTAAAAATCGATTTCCAAACATCTGTTTTTGGAAAAATATTTGCTTTTAAACCCGCAAAAGAACTTGTTATGAGCAATGCCAAACAACTCTCATCCACTGCTTAATATCAATGGTGCATTGGATTTATGTTCATTCCTCGGCCTAAAATCTCCACATCCACATGCAGCTTTCCATATTAGAACTTCCAGATAAAACGATGCATCCAAATCCATTTACATGTCTTATTGTCTGCAGCAATTTCCAGTAAACTTCCTTAACGATGAAACTCCACTCTGTGCATCCCCTAACAATAGATTACATCACTCGTATGCCTTCATGGAATATGTAAGCATCTTATTCTCTACCACTAGCAGGTAACACCTCATTAATCCTCAATGCCACATTCATTTTACAGTGAATTGATTCTCAACTTTAACGTTTGGGTTAAAACAATCTATACCACATACCGTCGGTCTTTTGGCCACTGATCAATATCCACCCAGCACCTTTGTCTGCATCAACCAATGATTGAGGTTTCAGCTGAAAGAAAAAAGTTTCAGCCATTTCATACTGGTTTCGGCATAAACCGGTATGAAGCCAGTGTCAAAACCCATGGCTGATTGACCTGCAAAAAGATAAAAAATTCATAATTTATCATGCAATCATCAAATTGACCATGATTTAAGTAAAAGCACATAACAAATTCTTCAAAAGAAAAAGAAATAATGATTGGAATAGAGGGAGAGGGAGAGGGAGAGGGAGAGGGAGAGGGAGAGACGCCCTGAGCGACACAACACGATGGCCTTTGCTTTCATGCTCCTTACCTCTCCCAATTGGTTTGCTTTGCTCATGAAAGGATGAAGATATGGTGACAAATGGGCAATGTTTTTGTCATTTTTCATACATGATTTGGGTATATGAACCTCAAACCCACTCTTTGATTTCAGTTTCAAGTTAAATGGGTTTTCAGTATTCAAACCCGAAATCCATTTAAAATATTCATGTATCATTTGGCAATTTTCAATTAACTTCTCTAACTTTCTAGCGCATTACTTCAAGTATTTTTAGTGATCAGGCCTTGGTATATATTAAGATTGTTTAGAGTAATGTTTTGCACCACAAATTTGGTTAACAAAATTAGTTTTATAAGAACAATTAATGATAAGCCATTGTATACAAAAGTATCCTCATGAAGTTCCTTTGTTACAAATATATATACATACAAATATATACATAAAGGTATAGGTAGTAGGTAATTCAAAACTGTAACATAAAAATACAACCAGCAAAACTGATAAAACTTGTCAAAACCAACATTTTTGGAGGAACCGGAACTGAAATCGAAACCGAGTTTGCGAACATTGGTATCGACAGACATGCCATCCCAAACTCTCCATGGTGTATTAGAAGCAACCACAGCTGTTGATTTCACAATGCCTGTACAAATCTGAGCTATGCCTTCTCTGCTTCATGATATCCGACAAACTATACACATACTTGACCACATGCATTCCTGCCGGAATTGAAGTTTGACAATTTGCTTTGCAAGCGATGCATTGCAGTAAGGACGCAATTTTCGGATACACAGTCCTACATTGATTCTGTCACAGCACATCTTGTTCCAGGATAACCGTTGTAGATCATTCTTACCATCACTAAAGCCGATGTCACATGACATGGGATGACTCTATCTCTAACCTGTGCTGCTGTCCTTGAAGCAACGCCTTTTGAGTACATATGAGAAATTAGAATCTAAAATTTACTTGTTTGTTTTGGATTGCTTTATATACCATCAGATGATACAATACAAGCTCAACTCATTTTTCTGTGTAGCATTTTATGGCTTGTTGTCATAGCAATGCGGAATTTATGGACAATGTGAATTGCAGGATGACTAGCTTGAATGTTTGAAGTTCGGTTGCATCATTCAGTTTAGATACTAAGATACATCACAATCAAAATCGAAAGGGCAAAGAAAAGAAATAGAGACTGGTTAGCTGCATGGTCGATTCTGACGCTTCTTTGGACTAATCAGCTGACAGAATTATCTGGGTAGTCTTTTTGTAGAATTCTACACGGAATAAACTATATTGGCATTTGGAACAGTTTTCATGAAATGAAATAGAATGTTTAACATGACCCTTGCCAATTAATTGAAAAGACTAGGCTGTAACGTCTACTAATTAATACATGTTTTCCCCTTAGAATGGGACCATGATGAGCAATGGTCTGATTTAACGAAAGCAAAGTAGATACTGCTATGTGCTCCTAGGTTGGACTTTCTATGAGGACATTTTAACAAAAGTTGCAACTAGAACATTGGTAGTTGCATACCGCGTTTTTGATACTGATAATTGATGTTGATGAAGCTTGCAAAGATAAAAAGAAAGTTCTATGAGTCAAAATGAGGTAGGACTGAAATAAGGGATTGTTATTTCTTCATCCCAACAAAAAAAAAGAACACATGCAGTTTTGGTTAAGATGGGGGGATCCACAAAAAAGGAATTATATAAAGATTGCCGGGATTATGACTAATTTTATTGCTTTTACTGTATTTCTATGGACTATGCATTTGAGTGGTGTTATTATGTTCTTCCTTTTGATGTCAAATTTTCTAAAATGACGACTCATGATGTTTTCCCATCCTTATTGAGACAAGGAACTGAAATATACTTGGATAGGGTAACTCGACATTTTATTACTACCCTGTTGTTTGAGCTCCGAAATATTTATAATATTTTTTATTTCTCTCTTTAGAATTTGTTAAGCAGGCATGATCAAAAAGCAAATTTCCTTGTCTGTATATGTTTTTTCTTGAAGTCTTATTATCTGTCTTTCCAGCCATTAGAATTAGTGAATTCTTTGCAATTCCTTGATTGCAGCAAGAACCGGCTAGCTATATTTTATTTAAAGAACATATCAACAGTAGTTTAGCTAATAGAATGAATGACTTGAAAAATGTCTGAAGGGATTGTTTCATTTTGATGTTACACTCAACGAATTGGTTCATTTTGATGTTACCAGAGAAGAAGGTGGATGACTTGCCCCAGAAGACTGGCTGTTCGTGTTCCATACTGTAATTCGTCAACAGCTTTTAATCTCGCTGCCTGCAACACCACGGTATTCTACCAACACTGTAGTTCAGCAGAAGAAGAAAAACAAATCATGTCTACGGCATTGCCTTGGGTTGTCACTGGCAGCAGAGGGGCTACAGTCCTACATGAAATATGCTTCTTTGTTGCTGCCCATTTTGGGACATTGTTTCAACTCTCTCCCCTCTCCTCTACAATTGAAAGTGTTGTGTAATGTGTGCATTAGCTGTTGTGTATAATTGAAGAGATCAACAGCATAAATTTGGGGTTTCTTATCTCTATTCATTGTTTTCAAACATTTCAACTGATCCTTTGTTGGTTGCACCAGCATTTGCAGATCTGTGTCTAATTACTGTTTGGCTTGTATGAGAATCATTATACTTGCCATGAACAAAGGGTAGTTGTACAAAGATACATAAAGATGGCATGTACATATATTGGGATAAAGATAAATTTCCTATGACAACTTGTATAGAAGGCAGATATCTATACATAAAACCGGTGCAAGAACTGATGGCAACTTTTGAGAAATATGGATGAAGTCTACCTCTCAACGGGTGGTTTTAATGAAGTCTATGGATCATATTGATGTATCTTGTAATAAAGTGGATGGCACCCATTCCGTGTAGTAAGATATTTTCAAAGTGCCTGGTAGGGATGGCAACAGCTACCATGATGATCATATATATATGGTTGATATCGAGGATTTAATGAAACCGATCAAAGATAATGAAAATGACTTGTTAAAGGTTGCAGTAGTTCGTGAAACCATATTTTATGTTGATGCTCTTCATATTCAGAGTTTAAATGGGATAACAGTCCATCACTTTGAGATGCTCCTTGACCTTTTAAGAACATTTATTCCAGGAGGAGTAAAAAAAAATCCCTTCAACCAATGTCGTAAAATCTGCATATGAAATCTGATTTGCACAATCTTGAACTTAACCAAAAGCTAATAAATTGAATGTTCCAGTGATACCTATCTAATTTCTAGATTTCATCTGTCAAACTACCCTCCTTTTTCTTTTGTGTTTAAAATGTTGTGAAAGTGGAAGATTCCATTATTCCTTCCACTATTCACTCATTCTCATCCTCACTTTCACTCATTCTGTTCTTTTGTGTTGGCTTCTTTGACTGTGAAAGTTGCTGACGTGGCCACAAAACACACACAAAAAAGTTGTGTGGGACCCACAAAAAATTTCAACATCCACATTCACAACCCACTTTCACCCAAAAAAACACAATACCCATTTCACCAACACTATTCACAACTTCAACCAACCAAAATTTAAACACAAAAGAACTAGGTCCACATCATTATCATAGACACCTTAAACACCTTAGCACCCAATTCAAGATGATGCTCTTGCATCCTCCATGATCATAGTTGATTGTATTATCTTTAAGCTACCAGGGTTAATTTGCCCTTTAGCGTGTAAAGGAAAATAGAAAGAAGAATAAGAAGAACTATTATCCTTCTTGCTTTATTGATAATCAAAATCCCACTAGATCTCCTCCATGGACCATGTCCATACTCCATCTCTCCAAAAGTCTTAAATAGAATTTCAAAAAGTTATTTGTCCAAGCATTTATGTTATATGATATTTAATCTACTTTTTAATACCACAACTTAATTTATAGTTAGCGATGTGGTATGTAGATAGGATGTATTTAACCATTGAGGAAAAAAAACAAGCTAGGTGTTTACGGGTGTTTTCTCACTGCTGGATTGTTGACCGGAGGATGCGGGGTCAACGCGGTCAAAGGGGACACGCGGGACCTCCGAGTTGCTGTAGCAGTCACGTGAGACGGAAATGACCCTTAGGGTCGGTCGATGGCGCATTCGCTTGGGCAGGAAGGCGCGGTTCCGTTCTTCGGCACGCCGAGGGGTAGCCTCGGCGAGGCGACAACCTCCGGGATCGGTTGAAGGCGGAGTCGCTCGGTGAGGGATGCGCGAATCCTAGTGTCGGCTTGTCGATGGGTAGCCTTGGCGGAGCGACAACCTCCTGGTGGTGGAGACGAGCAAACTCGAGAACAAGGGCGCTCGGCCCCAGCTGGGACGATGCCTGACCCTGAACGATCGTGGTCTGCAGTTGAATCTCTCACATCGTCGATCGAACCCAGCGATCGATGCTCCGCCCCTCATTGATCGAGGGTGCCCATTAAGGCGCCTGCTCCCTCCAATCGAGGCGAGCGAACTAGGATGCGACTCTCGTTGGCCAAAGGCTGCGACCGAAGCTCGTTCCTCATCGATCGAAGCTCTGTCCCTCGTTGATCGACGCCGCTACTTGAGGCTCTTGCCCCCTCCAATTGAGGCAATAGAATGAGGCCCTGACCCTTGACGATCGATTTTGGGGATCGAAGCTCGTTCTTCGTCGATTGAGTTGGCGGTCGAAGCTCCAACAAAGCATTTATCTACTGATGAAGCTCGAAGGTCGAGCATCGTTGAGTTGTGGCTCTTTTGGGTTGAAGATCGGTCGGGCCCCAGAAATGATCCAACGCTCTTCTAGATCGAAGACTGGAGGTAAGCTGTCGATCCTCCTTGGTCGATCAGCAGATCTGGAGTTTGAGTTTGGTGTTGAGAAGAGGTTGAGACCTCTCTCTGTTGAATCTCTGCGTGGATTAAGATGAAAGAGAAATTTTTGTTTAAGGGAAAGAATCTTTGCCAATGTGGTTGATTCGTGGATGTTGACTCGTTTCCACAGACGGCGCCAGATGTTTACGGGTGTTTTCTCACCGCTGGATTATTGACCGGAGGATGCGGGGTCAACACGGTCAAAGGGGACACGCGGGACCTCCAAGTTGCCGTAGCAGTCACGTGAGACAGAGATGACCCTTGGGGTCGGTCGATGGCACATTCGCTTGGGCAGGAAGGCGCGGTTCTGTTCTTCGGCGCGCCGAGGGGTAGCCTCAGCGAGGCGACAACCTCTGGGATCGGTTGAAGGCTGAGTCGCTCGGTGAGGGATGCGCGGATCCTCGCATCAGCTTGTCGATGGGTAGCCTCTACGGAGCGACAACCTCCTGGTGGTGGGACGAGCGAACTCGAGGACAAGGGCGCTCGGCCCTGTCTGGGAAGACACTGAGGGGTAGCCTCGACGTCGCTAGGTCTCCTGGACCTGAATACACGAGAGAGCTCGTCAGGGGGGTCGGACCTTGGTTCCGACCAATTCCCCTCCGATGCCAAAGTCAGATCTGGTCTGTCTGTTGGATGCTCGGTGGGATCGGACTTGGCTCGCAGGGAGACCAAGCACCGATCCTCGGACCAAGCTATGGAGGAAAAATATTCAAGGTGGAAGAAGGTGTAAGAGTGTTAGTATGTGATACCATTGTTGTAGATCTCGGAGATCTGCCCTTGGTAATGGTGCCACCTTCCTCTTCCTATAGGGGAGTCCCCTAGTAGTGGGCCATGATGAGACATCATGGTCGTTATTGATGAGGTCGTGCTAATGGGGAATGTTGACCCCAATAATTGTCATGCTTTATGGAGAGATGAATGCCATGAAGGCGGAGTGATGGCATTGAAAGTGGCCGCCATAATTGGCGGGTAATGGCCATGAAGTTGGGCCATGATTGACGAGTAATGGCCATGAAGGCAACTGCCACATTTGGCGAGCCATGATGGCTAGAGTGATGGCACTGGGCGGTTGCCATATTTGGCAAATACTTCCTCGATTTCCTCCACTATGAAAATGGACAGTCTTTTGGGCCTTCGTCATGGGTGGAGAAGCGCGACCCGCATGTGAGATCCTTGGGCTGGAGCCCAAGGCCGTAATATGCTGGTTGACGGGTCGTGGTAGACTTGGCTCCTCCGGGCCCGGTCAAAATAGTCGTATCAATTGCCCCCATCTTCTGAGCTCTACCTTTGTTGAGGTGGAGGTCGGGAGATGTAGTATAAGGGGGAGAGGTTGCTCTCTCTGTAAACTTGGTCCATCTTGCGGAGTTGGCTAGTGATGATAGCTCGTCAGTTTAAGATTCGTTCGGTGGCGAGGGGAGTTGCCCTTCAACTTACGGCCGACGAAGGAGTGGATCAACCAGCTAGGGGAGTTTCCCCCAGCCTTACGGTCGATGTGGTTGGTCCGCTGGGGGAGTTGCCCCAGCCTTATGATCGACGGGTCGATTGGCCTGCTTGGGGAGCTGCCACTCAGTCTTATGGTCAATCGAGTGAGCCAGCTGGGGGAGTTACCCCCAGCCTTACGGTTGATCTTGTCGATCTGCTGGGGGAGTTTCCCCCAGCCTTATGATCGACGGGTCGCTTGGCCTGCTGGGGGGGGGGGGGGGGGGGGGGGGCGACCCCCAGTCTTATAGTCAATCGAGTGATCAGCCAACTGGGGGAGTTGCCCCTAGCCTTACGGTTGATCTTGTCGGTCTGCTGGATGAGTTGCCACCAGCCTTATGATCAACGGGTCGATTGGCCTGCTGGGGGAGCTAGTCCCAGTCTTACAGTCAATCGAGTGATCGGCCAGCTGGGGGAGTTGCCCCCAGCCTTACGACCGATCCGTCAGTTCAGTTGCGAGGGGCGTTGCCCCTTGACTTACGGCCGACGAAGGAGTGATCGGCCTGCTGGGGGAGTTGCCCCAGCCTTACGGTCGATCTATTCGTTCGGTTGCGAGAGGAGTTGCCCCTCGACTTATGGCCGACGAAGGGGTGAGGACCTTGTGAAGGCTTTCGAATATTCCATGGTGGCACTCTGCCACTACTTCATACGGCTCGGGTGGATGCGGGAGAAGTTCGACAAGCGGGGGCCCAGTAGTATGGTCGGAGGAGCTGTTTGGACGCTCAAACTCGGACGACTGTGCTTTGGCCAGATCGGCTCGGCCATGGTCAGAGGAACTGCTGGGACACACGAACTCGGACAATGTGCTTTGGCCAGATTGGTGCAGCCACGGTCGGAGGAGCTGCTTGGATGCTCGCACTCGGACGACTGTGCTTCGGCCAGATCGACTCGGTCGTAGTCGGAGGAGCTGCTTGGACACTCGCACTCAGACAACTGTGCTTTGGCCAGATCGGTGCGGCCACGGTCGGAGGAGCTGCTTGGACACTCGCACTCTGACCACTGTGCTTCGGCCAGATCGGCTCGGGCGCAGTTGGAGGAGCTGCTTGGACGCTCGTACTCGGATGACTGTGCATCGGCCTGGCTTGTGAAGAGAGCTCGGCATGATCGGTAACTCAGCTTTGAGCTCGGACGCTGCTGGATCGAATCGGTACCTGGACCCGAAAACTTCTCCCAGATCTTGAGGTGATGAGTATCTCTCAGGTTTGATCTTGGAGATGAGTGGCGGTGGACATCTCCCCGGTCAGGCGACTCTTGGAGCCGAGATGCTCAAGAACCTTGAGATGCCCCTTGAAGTGTTGATGATGGAGTGTGCTCCGGGTGAGCTTGGAAGGCGGAGGAAGAAGCAGAACTCGATTCCCAGAAGAAGGCAATTTCGCGTACATGCCGGCCTTGACAGTGGTCATGTAGAGCTTGAGGAGGGTCGCCCTGAAGGGTTTTCTAGGACCCTTAGGGCACAAAAACTCTATTACCGTCCTAAGTCAGACAGAACAAAGACATAAAAATTAGCAGCGGAAGAATAAACAAGTTATCTAATTAACATGCACTTAAACAATTTAACTTAGCCCTAAGGTACAAGACCCTTAGCCAAGATCTATGCCGACTCGGGATGGATCTGACCATCCCAAGAAGGATCTAACCTACTGCGATTAAATTAAACTAATGCTTAAAACACATACCAGGAATCTCAACCCTGGGGGAGGCGAGATGTTTCGCACCGTCTTCCGAGCCGCTCCCCATCCCACGTCGAGTCGCTCCTCAAAACGCTCCTCGAACCGCTCTGCATCCCAAGGCGAGCAATCCTCGTGTCGTCGAGCCAACCACGCGCTGAAGAAAGTTTCACACGACTGAAAGCCTTTACCAAGATTTTGGATCCGAATCAGAACTCCTTTGCGGCTTTGCTAGAGCCCTCAGGAGTAAGGTAGAATATAGGGAGATAGAGAAATATTAATTTAAGCCTAGATCTGAGCATGCTCCAACATTTACGAGAGCCGCTCAGATCTAGAGCTTGGGACGAGTTTGGAGGAAGGGGGAGGCCCCTATTTATATAGGCAGCGGACTCTCCCCTTTTCCGCACAACCGATGTGGGACTATTAAATTAGAGTTAATTAAATCAAGTTAGTTTGCCTTTCACAAAGTGCAAACTTCCGTGAATTTTAACTCCCTCACCGTTGAACTTCATGATTGATACAACCTATCAATTCGAAGGGTGTTCAACGGTGAACGCATAGGAAAAAAACGGTTCGTCAATCGGAGTTCGTTTGACCCTCCAATTGATCGTCCAAAGATCAGTCCAAACATTGTATTTCACAAATACAGGCAGCCGTCAAAGAGAAAACGCACCTAGGGTTCGTTACCCTAGGTGTGGGGCCCACACAGGGGCCCCACGCGGCTGTTGCGTGTGTAGAACCCGAGGGGCGCGTGCCTAGCATGCGCCTACAGGCACGTGCCAGGCACGTGCCCGTAGGCACGTGCCAGGCACGCGCCAGACAGGGCGCACAGAGCGCCCGCATGGCGCTCTTGACAGGCGCCCCAAAAGGGGCGCCTGTTTCTCCTCAAATGCAACGCCCGGCCCATTGGTGGGCCTCCCCTCCCTTTAATTATTAATCAGCCCAAAGGGCTGATATTAATCAAGGCTTGGGGTAGTTTTGGTCATATCTGGTGCGTTTGGCGTCCGATTTGGACGCCGTTCGAACCTGGGCTTAGACCGGGACATTCCCATCTTATCCGTGAACTTTTCATTGCGTTTATTTTATTAAACATGATCTTAAACTATTTAAGACACTTTTAATCTCTTTTACATCATATGCAAATTAGTTCCCTATCTTAGCTTAAATTGTCACTTGCATCAAAATACAATTTTCTCTTCCTTTGCATCAAATGCAAGTTATTCTTCCTAACTAATTTCTACCTATTACTAGACGAAGGTCGCACTCTGTGTGAGACCCTACAGCCTGACCCTTACAACAGGTTAGGCTCGAAACCCTATACGGCAGTGACCACGAGCAGTGGTTACCGTCCCTGCTTCAGGAATCATCATTATGTGGTTGACTCATTGACATGAGTATTGTCGGGATCACCCTGACTGTTTTCGTGATGAATTCTACAGTTTTAGTCTCTTCGTCTAAACTATGTCGTGTAGATCAAGTCTAGGATACGGTCAAACTGTCAACCCCAATAACTTGACTCCGGTTTGTTTCTATCGATCTTTAGTCAACTAATGTTGGACTTCTTCCAACATATTCTGCGCAGAGATTTTACTAAAGACCGAACTAACTCTACGACACTAACTCCCACTAGCCGGGAGAGACGAATCCTCTCTTGGTCATTACTCTCCTCGTACGCTTCAAGTGACACCCAATCAAAGACCTTTCGACAGGCCTAGCCTCGAAGCTAGGTCAGTGATCTAAGTGACACCATTCACGCACAGGTTCGTAAATTGACCTCAAGTCAAAAGACCAACTTGCCTATCATCACTTAGAGTTATCATTGACAGATTGGTCAATATAACCATATGATAACTCTTGTTGATCGTTCAGTGAACTTATTCTCTAATGAGCACCTGTGTCTCATCTTCGACTTTGCCAAGTCGAACGATCATGAGATCATCGCCACCACTAAACGGTGAAGACTAAGACACAATGGTCTGTCCGATGTTTCGATATCCTTGTCTCGAAACATCTACGACCACGAACCCTTTTAGACTTATACTACAGACGATCAAACATTTCTCCATGATCGAGATACTCATCTCGATACCTGTTTGACCTTGCATAAAGACTAAGGACTTTATCTAAGTTAATATCTAATGTTAACTACATTATAAAATAACTTAGATAAATTATTACCAAACATCTTACTGTTATTTCGAACAAGACGTTTGTGCTATACACACAGAGATAAATAGCCACGTGGGCATCATTTCTCTACATCTCCCACTTGCTCTCAGGCCCATTTATCTCGGTATCTTATACTGTTTTTACACATAAGTTTTTCAAGACTTCATGTGGTAGAGCCTTCGTGAGTGGATCTGCTAAACCGTTTACAGTATAGACTTAAGGGGTTTCTATGTTCATGTTAGACCAACCATTTGAATCTCATTCAAATAATTCACTTGGTTTTTCGGAATCCATAATATTTTATTTCCTTGGATCATATCTTGCTCATCGTACCTTACGATAACCATTTAAATTTGTTACTGGTCATTTTAAATGGCTCATATCTATTTCTGATAAAGTATCAAACTCTTTGATTACTTTGTCAAAATAAATGTTCCATCCCTTTGATGCTTCGCATGTAATTTATACGCTCCCACTGACCTTGAAAACTTTCTTGCTAATTCATATAAGTTGGTTCTTCTAAATCATATTTAGAAAAATGAACTTATAAGTGAATGCTCCAATTTTTCATGATTAACATGAGCGTTTACATCGAGTTTGGTCCGAGTAGATCCATACACATCTGTTGGCGAGACGGTTTCAACATAATCCGTTTATAGGAATTAGGATGAAAACCGTTCTCGACCAACATGATTGTACTTCACTATTTTCTTTCTGCACCATTCTTTCATCTTAAATATATACTTGCAGAAAGTGAGGAAACATTTTCCTTAGGCACGTAAACTAAATTCCAAAATTTATTTACGCACACGGACCTATTCTAATTGCATCAAGTTATAAATCCGGAGTTACTACTCCGGATTTCATCCTATAAGTTGACTAAGTCATCATCAATTATGATGTCTAACTCGACTCTTCGTCTCAAGAAATTCGAGTAATCACACAACTTCTTTTCAATTGATTTAATGAATATCTTATTGATAATGTCCTCATAGAACATTGTCCAAACCTAGGCATTACTATCTGGGACTTAACCCAGAGGGAGGACTTAACTCAGTGTCACTGGCTATGGATCGCACCAAGTCTAACTAAGTGTGATTCATATCTTTTAACACACCGATGTGTTAACAGACTTGACCTGAGAGAAAATCATATTTTCTTTTAATTTCGCAAGATTTTTATATCTAAGTATTTGACCATTCGATCTAATCGAATCGGTTTAAATACTTTATTCATTTCGTTCTTTATTTTATCAGACTTGTGTTTCATCAAGAACACGTGTCTTAATAAAATATACGAATAACTTATTTTGGTTATTCTAGACTCGGGTACAAGTATGTACGAGACCGAGTTCGACAATTCATTCTCCCACTGTCTTACAGATGGGTTTCAGCCATTATATCTAAGAGGGTAAGATTCACAAGTGTCCGTAGACTTCATAATACGAGAGGTCAGATCCCTCTTATGTGACTTGTGAATCTTAGTCTCTCGATACGGCCTAGTCTATTTTACCATATAAGTTTGCTACTATCTTGTGTATTTATATATTAACATTTAATATATATATATATTATCGTTATACATATTACTCATTGCTTCAGAAGCAAATGTGACGACATTCGTCAAATGTGTTAACTTTTGTATAACAATAATTACGAAATCGTTACATCAAAATATGTCACATTTTCGTTCCCTCCTACTTATGCCTTTACTAATGATAAATTAAATTATTTAACTTGATTGACTTTTCGGAGTGCCTTCTTCCTTTTCTAAATCATATTTAGATATTAAATAACCCAACATAAATAAATAGCTATGCAAGCATCTCATGTATCCAAACGCCTGAGAGTTGCAATCTTGAGTGTAGCTCAAGAAGTTGCTTGTCTCAAGATCCGGTAGAGATACATAGTCTTGCACTGCTCATGCACTCGTATTCGACTCAAACGGTTTGATCGAATTTTTGAACTTTGCGGATCAAAATTGTTTATCTATACAACCTTGAGTGTAGCTCGACAAGTTGTAGGGAGAAACATCCTATATGTTCAAGATGCCCCATATAGAGGCGAGTGACATGTAGCGTGAATTTATTTGTTGGACCCAAAACTTAATGAAATCATATTTCTTAAGTCTATTCTTTAGAAGGTCATTTTAATGTCAACGAGAATATAGTTTAATTCTATAAATTAGAATTTAACTTGATATTCAATTAATCAACCTATTTGACCAGTTAACTTATTTCATTAAAATATTATATTTTGATTCCATCGGTATTCATAGTCTTGCCCTAGTTTAGCATATGTTCAATATTAAATATAGATAGATTAGCTTTTATCTATCTATATCCTCCCACTATTTTTACGATTATTTTTAAGCTTCAATAATGAACGATTTAATCAAATTAAATAAATGGGTAAGAGATCCAATCATCCTGAGCCTAACAACCTTGAGTGTAGCTCAACAAGTTGCTTGTCTCAATGATCGGAAGATGACTCTTCATCGATCATATCATATATGACCCTCTTATTGGTTTTTACCCCTAGCCATTTGTGATCATGACTGTGCTCATCCAAATCACAATGTCTAGTCTAGTCGGACCCTTGTTTTCGTGTCTAGCCTGACTTGCCCCGGTGCTCGGTGTATTCACGACCCGTCGGTTTGGGTCAGGTCTTAGACTACATCATATGTATTTAAGAAATTGGTTTCTATAAGATTGCCATGTCACAGCTTGAGTGTAGCTCAACAACTGCAACACGGGTCCTATAGTTGCCAACCCCTAAAACAAAGAGGGCTACGACTAATCTTGAAGAAGATTGTTTACGTATTTGACTTAGATATAGTCCAAGGTGTCATACAATCATGATTCGCGTTATTACGGTCCAGCGGAACACAGCCAGGGAATTGACTAAGCCAGGATCACTATCCCTTAAAGGGTGATCCAACAAACTTAGCCAAGCACATTGACTGGATCATGGTCCATTGAATGAAGCTTGTCATTTTTATATGCGTGCCATATACTAAAAGGCGTTTATTAACAACTAATTAATCCTATCAACTAGTTAAATCCTTAAATTCAAAATTTTAGGATTTGTTTAATAACTTTTATTAAATCCTTATCAACTATAAGGTTCATGTGCTACCCTAATCGATATTAGGATACATTTATTAACATCGTCAAAAGTGAAGTCCTTTAATGAGAATTAATTACATAACAATTAGAATTAAAAATTCATTAAAGGGACTACCCTAATCAGGAATTAGGTCTTGTAGTGTTGTTAATGTTTTATTAAAACATAGCATGTCATTAAAATTTATCTCATAAATTTTAACGAGTTCTTTAATGGCTAACCTAAGAGGTTGTTTTGTGTTATCAAATAAGGGACAAGATGTCATACCATTAACATAAAGTTACACTAATTTTATCGCATAAAATAAAAGTGTACAACTATTTAACAATTAAATAGACTAATGTTTATCAAATAAACAAGTTTAGCATGCATACTTAAATTTAACATTTAAATTTAAAATTGTGATTTTTAAGACACTTTATTTTATCTCATAAAAATTATAACTTGTTTTAAAGGATCACCAAATTTGCATGCTACTAAAAATATTTATCACATAAAATTTTTTAACTTTTAGAATTAGTTTTAAAATTATCACATAAATTTAAAACATCATTTTTTTAAAAAAATAAAAAATTTCATGCTTAAAAATTTATCATATAAAATTTTTAAACATCTAAAATTATTTTAAATTTATTGCATAAATTTAAAGAAACATTTTCAAAAGGGCTTCTAAAACATTTTAAAAAATTATCTCATAACTTTAAAACATTTTATAGGGCATCAAAAATATTTTAAAATTATCTCATAACTTTAAAACATTTTAAAGAGCATTTAAAAATATTTTAAAATTATCTCATGACATTAAAACATTTTAAAAGTATTTTAAAAAGCATTTCAATGTTTAATAAAATCGCAGTGCTAGACCGTTACGCAAACCTAGGCTCTGATACCACTGAAGGATATCACTCTGATATCATTGCGACGCTGTTAAGGCCCATCATCCATGTCACCCTAGACCCGTCACAAGATACCTCAAAACTTGTTTTATGACATGCCTCTCGACAATGCCAAACCTATCATAAGATCTCCATCTTATCAGGACTTGCTACAGTAAGAGCGATTACTTCGGGTCACTCATAACCCGAGAACCCGTACTCAAGCATAAACAAGCTCCGATACCACTGGAGGGTTTTCTAGGACCCTTAGGGCACAAAAACTCTATTACCATCCTAAGTCGGACGGAACATAGACATAAAAATTAGCAGCGGAAGAATAAACAAGTTAATCTAATTAACATGCTGTTAAACAATTTAACTTAGCCCTAAGGTACAAGACCCTTAGCCAAGATCTATGCCGACTCGGGATGGATCTGACCATCCCAAGAAGGATCTAACCTACTGCGATTAAATTAAACTAATGCTTAAAACACATACCCGGAATCTCAACCCTGGGACAGGCGAGATGTTCCGCACCGTCTTCCGAGACGCTCCCCATCCCACGCCGAGCCGCTACTCGAATCGCTCCTTGAACCGCTCCGCATCCCGAGGCGAGCAATCCTCGTGTCACCGAGCCAACCAGGCGCTGAAGAAAGTTTCACATTAGTGAAAGCCTTCGCCAAGATTTCGGATCCGAATCCGAACTCCTTTGCGGTTTTGCTAGAGCCCTCAGGAGTAAGGCAGAAATATAGGGAGATAGAGAAATATTAATTTAAACCTAGATCCGAGCGTGCTGCAACATTTACGAGAGACGCTCAGATCTAGAGCTTGGGACGAGTTTGGAGGAAGGGTGAGGCCCCTATTTATATAGGCGGTTGACTCTCCCCTTTTCTGCACAACCGATGTGGGACTATTAAATTAGAGTTAATTAAATCAAGTTAGTTTGCCTTTCACGAAGTGCAAACTTCCGTGAATTTTAACTCCCTCACTGTTGAGCTTCATGATTGATACAACCTATCAATTCGAAGGGTGTTCAACGGTGAACGCATAGGAAAAAACGGTTCGTCAATCGGAGTTCGTTTGACCCTCCAATTGATAGTCCAAAGATCAGCCCAAACATTGTATTTCGCAAATACAGGCAGCCGTCAAAGAGAAAACGCACCTAGGGTTCATAACCCTAGGTGTGGGGCCCACACAGGGGCCCCACGTGGCTGTTGCCCGAGCAAAACCCGAGGGGCACGTGCTTGGCACGCGCCTGTGGGTGCGTGCCAGGCACTCGCCTCTGCAGGGCGCCTGGCGCCCTTCGGCGCGTGCCTGGCACGTGCCCGCAGGCGCGTGCCACGCACGCGCCAGACAGGGCGCACAGAGCGCCATGCGGGCGCTCTTGACAGGCGCCCCAAAAGGGGCGCCTGTTTCTCCTCAAATGCAATGCCCGGCCCAATGGGCCGGGCTTAAGGTGGTCCTCCCTCCCTTTAATTATTAATCAGCCCAAAGGGCTGATATTAATCAAGGCTTGGGGTAGTTTTGGTCATATCTGGAGCGTTTGGCATCCGATTTGGACGCTGTTTGAACCTGGATTTAGACTTGGACATTCCCATCTTGCCCGTGAACTTTTCCTTGCGTTTATTTCATTAAATATGATCTTAAACTATTTAAGACACTTTTAATCTCTTTTGCATCATATGCAAATTAGTCCCCTATCTTAGCTTAAATTGTCACTTGCATCAAAATGCAATTTTCTCTTCCTTTGCATCAAATGCAAGTTATTCTTCCTAACTAATTTCTACCTATTACTAGGCGAAGGTCGCACTCTGTGTGAGACCCTACAGCCTGACCCTTACAACAGGTTGGACTCGAAGCCCTATACGGCAGTGACCACGAGCAGTGGTTGCCGTCCCTGCTTCATGAATCATCATTATGTGGTTGAATCATTGACATGAGTATTATCGGGACCACCCTGACTGTTTCTGTGATGAATTCTGCAATTTTAGTCTCTTCGTCTAAACTATGTCGTGTAGATCAAGTCTAGGGTACGGTCAAACTGTCAACCCCAATAACTTGACTCCGGTTAGTTTATATCGATCTTTAGTCGACTAATATTGGACTTATTCCAACATACTCTGCACAGAGATTTTACTAAAGACCGAACTAACTCTACGACACTAACTCCCATTGAACGGGAGAGACGAATCCTCTCTTGGTCATTACTCTCCTCATACGCTTCAAGTGAGACCCAATCAAAGACCTTTCGACAGGCCTAGCCTCAAAGCTAGGTCACGCACAGGTTCGTAAATTGACGTCAAGTCAAAAGACCAACTTGCCTATTATCACTTAGAGTTATCATTGACAGATTGGTCGATATAACCATATGATAACTCTTGTTGATCGTTCAGTGAACTCATTCTCTAATCAGCACATGTGTCTCGTCTTCGACTTCGCCAAGTCAAACGATCATGTGATCATCGCCACCGCTAAACGGTGAAGACTAAGACACAATGGTCTGTCCAGTGTTTCGATATCCTTGTCTCGAAACATCTATGACCACAAACCCTTTTACACTTATGCTACAGACGGTCAAACATTTCTCCATGATCGAGATACTCATCTCGATACCTGTTTGACCTTGCATAAAGTCTAAGGACTTTACCTAAGTTAATATCTAATATTAAATATATTATAAAATAACTTAGATAAATTATTACCAAACAACTTACTGTTATTTCGAACAAGACGTTTATGCTATACACACAGAGATAAATTGCCTCGAGGGCATCATTTCTCTTCACGCCCATGGAACTCCGGGACATGGTGAAGAGGGTTACCAATGTACCACCAATCACCCTGGACTACTGCTCCTTCATCGGTCCCCAATCCCAACATTTCTCCATCGGAGCAGGGGGCGATAGGTGTTGCGATGGACAAGAGCTCCTTCTGATTGACGGAAATAAGTTCTGCTCGTCAAGATTGGCTTCACGAGATGGAGAGCAGCTTGCGTTTGTGCATGTCGCTCATGATCACGGACTCCATCGAGAGGTAACCCAGCTCGGCTAGGGTGTTTTTCGAGAGATCGACAGCCTGTGAGTAGGTCAGCTTCATGGCAGTTGCCGCTTGGCAAGTTGTTTGACAACAGACGGTTGAGCTCGGTTGGAGAGTTCGATGCGCTTGGAGATGTCAGCCTCGGAGGCTCTGCTCAGCAGAAGCGGGCCGAGTTTCAAGGGTCCTTCTAGGAATAGGAGCTCTGATAGTATAAAATTCGTTGGCAGATTTCCTTGTGAATAATCTTGAGGAATTTGGCTCTCAACGATCATCAGGAGGAGAGCTGGTCTGGAATGGGCGATCGGCTTCCACAAGATCTCTATGGCACAAGCTGTGCAAAAGAAAGTGAGAGGGCCATGTTTGCTCAAACCCGAGCCTGGACTACCCCCAACACGGATGGTATCCAGTTCTCACTCGAAGAGGGGGAGCTCGGACAGTGGACCAAAGCTCGGAGGAGGGTGTTCGCTTGGCACGGCAGCAGCTGGGCAGTGGGAGCGTTCGGCTGCTCGACGCGGAGTCCTTGGGCTAAGCACCTCCCCAATATAGGCATTCTTGGCAAGGCAACGAAGGCGGATCGGTTCCGTCGACAGCTCGGCCATCTTGTACGCTTTGCAAGTCGGTGTTTTGCTTGTTCTCAACAAAATGTCAAAGATTGAAGCAGGTGACACTCGAAGCCTGCGACACTCAAAGGGGCAGTCGAAGCTACCGACACTCAGCATAGATTTACTGAGCTCGATCAAAGTCAGACGACCCACAGGCCTCGAGCGAGCTTGGTTTAGCAGGATGGCTCTGGTCTTGATCATCACAGAACGCGGCGTGGGGCGGGCTGGGCCGAACAAAGACCCGAGGACGGATCTGTGATGGTAGCTCGGCGAGGCTGTGCGTCACCCAACGGAGCTTGTCGAGGCTGCTCAAGCTCAATCAGACATTGATCGAAGCTTGATGATGCTGTTCAAGCTCCATGAAGAGAGATCCAAGCCTACCGAGGCTACTCAAGCCTTTTCAAAGATGGATCAGATGAGGCCTGGGAGCACGTTCAAATGGAGATCAGGGGAAGGAGCTCGACAAGGTCGGCTAATGACCCCGTCGAATGATGGAGCTCGACAGATTGTGCCATTCTTAAGGATGGAGCTCAGATGGGTTGGACTCCAATGAGGGCGGAGTCGGACGATTAGAATTTCGGTGAGTGCCGAGGTTCGATCGACACGTCCCTAACTTTAAGGAAGGTTGGAGAAGTCGATTGGTGACCCTGTGGATGGCTGGAGCAACCGGTCCTGACGATTGAGGAGTGGTGAATTTGGTTGCCATCGACACCGGTGTTGGGTTGATGCGTTCCGACTGAGAGTCGATGGTTCTGGCAGCTGAGTCGACGAGGTCTGATTGAGGGTCGACGGTCTTTGCCGCTGAGTCGATGTGATTCGATGGTCGATGGGTCTCGATCTGAGGTGCTGGGCCGGTGTTGAGTAACCCTCAAAAGAGATGGCCCCCTGAGCTCGATCCGTTGTTGATGGAGGAGGGTTCTACCCATGCGAGCTTTGACTGAGGGTCGTCCCTCCGATTGATGTCGACAACCTTGAAGTGGAGTCGATCTCACCGCGAGGATCGATTGGCAGTGGAGTGCTTTGGATCAAAGGCGGTGGCGTCGATCCGAAGGAGGGCTAAAAGATACGCCGTTGATCTGGAGGAGGGTCGATGGTGGCGTCATCTATCCAGGGAGGGCAAAGGATGTGCCGTTGACCCAGAAAATGATCGGAGGACGCGTCGTTGACCCAGAGGAAGATCGGAGGCAGAGGCGTTGTTCCAGGAGGGGGCGAAGGATGCACCGTTGACCCTGAGGATCGTTGAAGCAGCGCTCGATGACCCTGTGGAGGATCGGACCTTGGGGGATTCCGCTGAAAGAGATCCGTCGGTCGGGATTCACACGAAGCCACAGCGGGTCGATCGGTGGAGGTCCTGACCCTAAACGATCGTGGTCTATAGTTGAATCTCTCACCCTCGTCGATCGAACACAGCGATCGGTGCTCTGCCCCTCATTGATCGAGGGTGCCCATTAAGGCGCCTGCTCCCTCCAATCGAGGCGAGCGAACTTGGATGCGACTCTCGTTGGCCAAAGGCAGCGACCGAAGCTCGTTCCTCATCGACCAAAGCTCTGTCCCTCGTTGATCGAGGCCGCTACTTGAGGCTCTTGCCCCCTCTAATTGAGGAAAGAGAATGAGGCCCCGACCCTCGACGATCGATTTTGGGGATCGAAGCTCGTTCTTCGTTGATTGAGTTGGCGGTCGAAGCTCCAACAAAGCATTTATCTGCTGCTGAAGCTCGAAGGTCAAGTATCGTTCAGTTGTGGCTCTTGTGGGTTGAAGATCGGTCGGGCCCCAGAAATGATCCGACGCTCTTCTAGATCGAAGACTGGAGGTAAGCTGTCGATCATCCTTGGTCGATCAGCAGATCTGGAGTTTGAGTTTGGTGTTGAGAAGAGGTTGAGACCTCTCTCTGTTGAATCTCCGCGTGGATTAAGATGAAAACTAGATTTTTGTTTAAGGGAAAGAATCTTTGCCAACGTGGTTGATTCGTGGATGTTGACACGTTTCCACAGACGGCGCCAGATGTTTACGGGTGTTTTCTCACCGCTGGATTATTGACCAGAGGATGTGGTGTCAACACGGTCAAAGGGGACACGCGGGACCTCCGAGTTGCCGTAGCAGTCACGTGAGACGGAGATGACCCTTGGGGTCGGTCAATGGCACATTCGCTTGGGCAGGAAGGCGCGGTTCTGTTCTTCGGCACGTCGAGGGGTAGCCTCGGCGAGGCGACAACCTCCGGGATTGGTTGAAGACTGAGTTGCTCGGTGAGGGACGCGCGGATCCTCGCATCGACTTACCGATGGGTAGCCTCGACGGAGCGATAACCTCCTGGTGGTGGAGACGAGCGAACTCGAGGACAAGGGCGCTCGGCCCTGGCTGGGAAGACACCAAGGGGTAGCCTCGACGTCGCTAGGTCTCCTGGACCTGAATACATGAGGGAGCTCGTCAGGGGGGTCGGACCTTGGTTTCGACCAATTCCCCTCCGATGCCAAAGTCAGATCTGGTCTGTTGGATGCTCGGTGGGATTGGACTTGGCTCGCAGGGAGACCAAGCACCGATCCTCGGACCGAGCTATGGAGGAAAAATATTCAAGGTGGAAGAAGGTGTAAGATTGTTAGTATGAGATACCATTGTTGTAGATCTCGGAAATCCGCCCTTGGTGATGGTGCCGCCTTCCTCTTCCTATAGGGGAGTCCCCTAGTAGTGGGCCATGATGAGACATCATGGTCGTTATTGATGAGGTCGTGCTAATGGAGAATGTTGACCCCAATAATTGTCATGCTTTATGGAGAGATGAATGCCATGAAGGCGGAGTGATGGCATTGAAAGCGGCCGCCATAATTGGCGGGTAATGGCCATGAAGTTGGGCCATGATTGACGAGTAATGGACATGAAGGCGGTTGCCACATTTGGCGAGCCATGATGGCTAGAGTGATGGCACTGGGCGGTTGCCATATTTGGCGAATGCTTCCTCGATTTCCTCCACTATGGAAGTGGGCAGTCTTTTGGGCCTTCGTCATGGGTGGAGAAGCGCGACCCGCCTGTGAGATCATTGGGCTGGAGCCCAAGGCCGTAATATGCTGATTGACGGGTCGTAGTAGACTTGGCTCCTCCCGGCCCGGTCAAAATAGTCGTGTCACTAGAGAATGCTGATCGGTCCATATTTTACACCTTTTTTCTGCATATTTGCATGCCATTTCGATCACCCATATCACGCTTTTCACGAGTATTCGACGATATTGCGTTACTTTTCACTATTTCTTGTTTTTGTCGGATTTCAGGAAATATGGAGCGATCGGGAGCAAAAAGGAGCTTAAGGGACTTGCACCCACTCCGGAGAGTCACCCAAGGCTCTTTTCAGGGCTATTCGGCGATGGGAGACGGGTGAAAGAAGAAGGAACTCCGTAGGAGCGACGAGGAGGAGAAACAGAGAAGATTGAGCATTTTCAGCATGCCACTCGGCCGAGTGAAGGAGCCCGCTCGGCCGGCCAGATCGGACACGCAGCAGATTGAGTATCAGCGTGCACTCGGCCGAGCATCGCCATCCCACTCGGCCGAGCATGGAGACACCACTCGCCCGAGTGGCATCACGACGACGGCAAGCAAAAATCCCAGACTTACTGGAATCTGTCAGGCGATTGAGGGTTCCGACTCGGCCGATTACCGAATGCCCCTCGGCCGAGTGAGTAAAGCCACTCGGCCGAGTCACCTCCGAAGACAGGCCCCCAAGACCCCTGACTTACTGGAATTTTACAGGGTCTATCACTCGGCCGAGTAGAGAAGCCCACTCGACCGAGTATAGAAGTCAACTCGGCCGAGTGATACCGAGGACATGCATCGCCCAGATTTTCAGACAGCCTCCCACTCTTTTGAAATCTGCTATCATTCCAGCAAGCAAAGTATTTTTATCATATTTTTTATGGATAGTAGACTTCATGACGATTCCAACGCTGCCAAGAACGCGCAAATCGGAGGTTGGATGAAATATGGAGAATTTCTGCAAGTTGATGCTGCAGTGCTGGAATTTCCACTCGGCCGAGTCACATTTTCCACTCGGCCGAGTGCGGCCTGGGCCCAGATTTTAAGTTGCGGTTTGGGCTGTTTTTGGGCACGAATTTGAGGGGTTTTCTAGGGTTTCTTGCTGGGGTTTTGGGAGAGTATTTAAGGGGTTTGTAGCCACCATTAGAGGGGGATCCCCCATGTTTTCTTTGGTTCCCAAGATGTTTTCTTAGTGATCATTTTTAGAGATTAGGCCATGCCCTAGGCCCTCTCTTGGATCTAAAAGCTTGTATTTGGATTGAAGATCTTCATCAAGCTAAGTATTTTGTTCCCTTTTATTTGAATCTTTGTTTTTCTATCTTTTGTATGCAAGCAATGATTTTTATTGATTCTCATATGCTTATTGCTATGCTAGAGTAGATTTGTTGTTCTAGGGTTTGGGGATGAACCCTATGGATCTAATTTCATATTTGTGATGAATCAATTTCTAAATTGCTAGAATTGCTAGGAGGTTAGGTTGTGATTGATTTACTACGGATAGCTAGGGATTTCCATCGATTTGGGATTTGCAAGAGATTGGATTCTAATCGATGGGAAGGCCTAGATATTCGACTTAGATTTACAATTGGATTTCCCTAGATTTGGTTTGCAAGAGATTGGACCAAAGTTAGGATTTTTAATTGTAAATCTATACCAATATTCGTTTGCAAGAGATTGGACGGGTAGGAACTATCCCAACCTAAGTCGTGGCCCGAGTTTGCACGAGAATGGGCTCGAGGAGCGATTGAACGATGACGTCGATCTTCATGCTAGTGGCTTAGGTTAGGGTTTGCAAGAGATTGGGCCCTATCCTAGGTTCGCTATAGACCGGCAATAGCACGAGAGCGTGAGCTTGGTTCTCTATTCAGTTACGACTAGTTCACCTCAACGCAAGTCTAATAATATTGAGATTCACTATTCACAATGACGAATGACGGTCCGTAGTGGGGATTCCCTAGCCCTAGACACTTTTAGTGTATTGTATTTGAATTGATATTTGACCGATTTCTTTATCACCGACACCGACATCCACCACCATTTCCATTATATCATACCATAGCCATCTCCACCAATAAAACATTCGTAGTCAAACCAACCTAGGATAGATTGGAACTCAACACCACCTCCTCGTGTTCGATACCCGCTCCTCACTTTGCCGTGCGCTTGCGGTAAAACTACAATCGTTCTCCGGGTGTATATCCGGGGCCGACCAAGTTTTCAGTCGTGCTCTAGGGTTGCATTTTGGAGCGATCAAGTTTTTGGCGCCGTTGCCGGGGATGTGTTTCTGTTGGGTGCCAATTTGTCACAATTAGGTTGATTAGACTACGAAAAAATAAATAAATAATAAATAAATAAAAAGGAAATTTTCTCCCCCTCCACCATTATTATCATTTCTATATTCTTTTGTACCACTGATATTTTTCTCCAGGTATTTATCTTTGTTGATCAGGTGCTATGGATTATACTACGTGGACCACAGATTTTGATCAGAGTGCTCAGATGGGAGAATACTATTATGATCAGAGTGCTCAGATGGGAGAATACTATTATGATCAGAGTGCTCAGATGGGAGAATACTATTATGATCAGAGTGCTCAGATGGGAGAGTACTATTTTGATGAAAGTGCTCAGATGAGAGAATACTTTTTTGAGGAGACGCACTGGCCCGAGCTTGATGAGAAACAAATGATCTTTTTTGATGAGATGCATGCACACCAGGTTGAAATGCAAGCCGGGCTTGAAAAGAGTAACCTTCTATTGGAACGGGTGAAGAGGCAACTTGAAATGAATGCGCTCATGTTTAAGGTTGCGATGATTCCCAAAGATATCAGTTCTGTTCCTTCATCTTATGGGCAAGAAGCATCTCCAATCATATTACCAGAGCCAGAGTGTGCCACCGTCGATCCCACATCCTACAATACAGCTGTTGCATATGAAGAGTGGATGGATGAAGATACAGTGGAGGAAGCAGAAATTGAGCCACCAGCGCAGCCAGAGGATGATGGATTTCAGAGATTATTAGAGGGTCTCTTGGAGTCAGTGAGGTTCACCGGTTCAGAGAGCACTACAGCAGGTGATGCATTTGAGCTACGATTTGCAGATTTTGTTATGAACCGTGTTTCAGCTGCAGGAAAAATTGAGGAGGACATCCATGTCAGTCTTGAGGGGGATAGACGATATTTTCGGATTGCTTGCGGGCATTCCCGTCCACATGATACATCCCCACAAGTTGACACACCTGAGCAGCCAGCATCACCATCCCAGAGAGAGCCTACATTGATAGTTGACGAGAAGGCAAATGAGCACACTATCGAGCCAGAGCATGCTTTTGAGGAGGCCTTACACACAGAGCCAGAGCTTATCACCGAGGAGGTCATGCATCGGGACGAGGACACAGTCATTCATGAGGATCCCGAGCACTATCCTCCTCCATTAGAGCTTCCACAGCCACCTCATCCTCCCACTGACGCAGAGGACTACCCCACAGAGCTTTTGGCCCCCCTTCAGGGAGATCTCTTTACTCCCTTGCCCTTTATCTTTGATTTTCCTTCAGTGTATGATGTTTTTTATGATTCATCGCGCCTTTTGCAGGATTCATGTACATACGATCAAGAGGTACGATGGGACGTATATGAGGAGGAGAGCGAGGAGTTAGCATCCATGGACGCTTATGAATATGATCAAGAGGTGCACTGGGATGAGTCTGACGATGATGAGGAGCATCTTGATGAGGTCCACACATATGATCTAGATTTACCTGAGCAGCATAGAGAAGACACCGTGGAGACAGTTATCACGGCACGTGAGGATATTGGATTATTTCCAGGGAAGTATCATCCACCATTATTTATTCCATACATTTCTATAGACGATTCTCTTTGGGATACTTTTATTATGAGGGTGAATTTTTTACGGCGAACTGATGCATCCTATTCTCTGCAGGGTACAGGTGGAGTCCTTGTGGGAATGCTGGAGGATACATTGCTGGAGTTCGTTGGTGTTCGTGGACGCATGCACCTGGCGGAGCCACGGAAAGAGCAGTTGGAGCAGTTGCCTGCACCGGCAAAGATACTGGATCCGCCTTTTGCTATAGGTGATATCAATCCAGTAGTGTAGAAATTTTTATGCTTTAAATAAACCTGAATTCTCTCGACAGCGAGAGGACCGTATAGATTTGTTTGAATAAATATCACCTCATATGACGGTAACAATAATCATTTACACCCCAAACCCATTATATATATTTATTGCCCTCTTCATATTTTTATGTGTCACATCTTTTTGCTCACCACCATCGAGCATTTCTTTCAAGTGAAACCTTACTTTCTTATTCGTTTGACTTGATCACGCTTTGCAAAAGCCATGACATTTTTGGTCAAGTCATTTGAATAGGTTTGTTTGGTATAAGCTTGGGGGAAGGCGCTCTCATGCATCATTGTATGTGCATGTAGTTGCATTAGGATTTCATGTCATTCATTTCATCATGTTTCATCCACCCCCTTATTATTATCGTTGTTCCTCATATTCTTTCATTATGATCACACTGAGGACAATGTGAAGTTTAAGCTTGGGGGAGTGCATTTCCATGCCATTTAGATGCATTAGTTGCATTTTTACTTTATTTTAGGGCTTTTAAAATTTTTCAAAATTTTGCATCATCTTTTTGAATTTTCCATCTTATTTTCATTTTATGTGTGTTCATGCATCATATTGTGTGCTTGTTTTTCTTTTCTTTCCTCTCTTTTATCTTTTCTTATTTCTTTATTTTCCTTTCTCTTCTTTTGCTAGATGCGTTCCTTATGATGATATCTCTTATTGCTTTAGCAACCATCACGATGCTTATTATTCCTTGCCATGCTACTTAGCGTATTCCATAGTCTTACTATTCACATGTGCTTGCTTATCATTTCTTTTAATGATTCATCTACATGAATGCATGATATTAATTGAAGCTGAATGTATGGATTAGTGTTTGGTATGCTTTTGTTGGAAATGCAACAAGATTCACGCATCATTAGTATATCTGAAGCATCAGTTTTATTGTCTTATTCACCTTCTGTTGCATGCCTGATATGGTTGTAGACTTTACCGCTCGACTTCACTTTTTATTGAGATGATTGAGAATATCCATTCTTACATATGAGTTTTAGTTGATGTATTATCTTATTGAACCGTTTGTGCACATCTTAGAGTGAACCGAGTGTTACATTATTTCCTTCTCCACATATATCTTTTTATTCTCTACATGTCACTTGAGTTCACCTCCTAAAGCTACTTATATCGCATCTATTTCCCAAAAAATCCCTACAAAAGAAAAGTTAGCTCCAAAAGTCCAAAAAGCCAAAAAGGAGCCAAAAACCAAAAATACAAATCAAAAAGCTCCTACAAAAATCCAAAAAGAAAAGTGAGAAACAAAAAAGTTCAAAAAGAAAAAAAAAGAAGAAAAAAAAATTGTTTCTCTATCTCATTATTGGAGCCACAAAATACTTGGGATAACCAAGGCAAAAATCCCATTTTCCACTATCATATTCCTTTAGATGCGATGCCTCAAGCTAAGCTTGGGGGGGTGAACTCATTTGACCATATGAGTGAGTGCGACATTAAAGTGGAGAGGTGCACGATGGGGAAGTTTGATAATGCTGAAACTTAGCACAATACCTTAGTTATGGAGATTTCTTATGAATCGATATAAATATGTGAATGCCATGACTTTTATTCTATTCTCTATTGCATGCTTGGTGTGTATCTTATATGCTTCATTTATAACTTTTGATTGAAAAGTGCATCGCCAACATTTGTATATTAAATTCTATGAAATGCGTGATGTGGATATGAATTGATTGTATGAATTTAGAGAGCCCCTCTTATTGTTCTTAAAAGCTTGCAAGTACCATGTTTATGAAAGATATGAAATCCTTATAGCATGTGATTTGTATTTTCCAAGTCATCGTGATGTGTAGCTTATGGCTTGAGATCTGAGAGTATAATCTAGCGACCCCTTCCACTTCGTATTCTTTTATTTCATTTCCCTTATTTTTCATCTCCCGAGTTCGTCTTTTTACTTATCTTCCTCGAGGACGAGTAAGAGGTAAGCTTGGGGGATTTTGATCGGTCCATATTTTCACCTTTTTTCTGCATATTTGCATGCCATTTCGATCACACATGTCACGCTTTTCACGAGTATTCGACGATATTGCGTTACTTTTCACTATTTCTTGTTTTTGTCGGATTTCAGGAAATATGGAGCGATCGGGAGCAAAAAGGAGCTTAAGGGACTTGCACCCACTCCGGAGCGTCACCCAAGGCTCTTTTCAGGGCTATTCGGCGATGGGAGACGGGTGGAAGAAGAAGGAACTCCGTAGGAGCGACGAGGAGGAGAAACGGAGAAGATTGGGCATTTTCAGCATGCCACTCGGCCGAGTGAAGGAGCCCGCTCGGCCGGCCAGATCGGACACGCAGCAGATTGAGTATCAGCGTGCACTCGGCCGAGCATCGCCATCCCACTCGGCCGAGCATGGAGACACCACTCGCCCGAGTGGCATCACGACGACGGCAAGCAAAAATCCCAGACTTACTGGAATCCGTCAGGCGATTGAGGGTTCCGACTCGGCCGATTACCGAATGCCCCTCGGCCGAGTGAGTAAAGCCACTCGGCCGAGTCACCTCCGAAGACATGCCCCCAAGACCCCTGACTTACTGGAATTTTACAGGGTCTATCACTCGGCCGAGTAGAGAAGCCCACTCGACCGAGTATAGAAGTCAACTCGGCCGAGTGATACCGAGGACATGCAGCGCCCAGATTTTCAGACAGCCTCCCACTCTTTTGAAATCTGCTATCATTCCAGCAAGCAAAGTATTTTTATCATATTTTTATGGATAATAGACTTCATGACGATTCCAACGCTACCAAGAACGCGCAAATCGGAGGTTGGATGAAATATGGAGAATTTCTGCAAGTTGATGCTGCAGTGCTGGAATTTCCACTCGGCCGAGTCACATTTTCCACTCGGCCGAGTGCGGCCTGGGCCCAGATTTTAAGTTGCGGTTTGGGCTGTTTTTGGGCACGAATTTGAGGGGTTTTCTAGGGTTTCTTGCTGGGGTTTTGGGAGAGTATTTAAGGGGTTTGTAGCCACCATTAGAGGGGGATCCCCCATGTTTTCTTTGGTTCCCAAGATGTTTTCTTAGTGATCATTTTTTAGAGATTAGGCCATGCCCTAGGCCCTCTCTTGGATCTAAAAGCATGTATTTGGATTGAAGATCTTCATCAAGCTAAGTATTTTGTTCTTTTTTATTTGAATCTTTGTTTTTCTATCTTTTGTATGCAAGCAATGATTTTTATTGATTCTCATATGCTTATTGCTATGCTAGAGTAGATTTGTTGTTCTAGGGTTTGGGGATGAACCCTATGGATCTAATTTCATATTTGTGATGAATCAATTTCTAAATTGCTAGAATTGCTAGGAGGTTAGGTTGTGATTGATTTACTACGGATAGCTAGGGATTTCCATCGATTTGGGATTTGCAAGAGATTGGATTCTAATCGATGGGAAGGCCTAGATATTCGACTTAGACTTACAATTGGATTTCCCTAGATTTGGTTTGCAAGAGATTGGACCAAAGTTAGGATTTTTAATTGTAAATCTATACCAATATTCGTTTGCAAGAGATTGGACGGGTAGGAACTATCCCAACCTAAGTTGTGGCCCGAGTTTGCACGAGAGTGGGCTCGAGGAGCGATTGAACGATGACGTCGATCTTCATGCTAGTGGCTTAGGTTAGGGTTTGCAAGAGATTGGGCCCTATCCTAGGTTCGCTATAGACCGGCAATAGCGCGAGAGCGTGAGCTTGGTTCTCTATTCAGTTACGACTAGTTCACCTCAACGCAAGTCTAATAATATTGAGATTCACTATTCACAATGACGAATGACGGTCCGTAGTGGGGATTCCCTAGCCCTAGACACTTTTAGTGTATTGTATTTGAATTGATATTTGACCGATTTCTTTATCACCGACACCGACATCCACCACCATTTCCATTATATCATACCATAGCCATCTCCACCAATAAAACATTCGTAGTCAAACCAACCTAGGATAGATTGGAACTCAACACCACCTCCTCGTGTTCAATACCCACTCGCCACTTTGCCGTGCGCTTGCGGTAAAACTACAATCGTTCTCCGGGTGTATATCCGGGGCCGACCAAGTTTTCGGTCGTGCTCTAGGGTTGCATTTTGGAGCGATCAAATGCCAGTTGCAACCCAATCCTTTCTCTTTAAAAAATAAAGTCAGTGTAATTGTATCTTCTTATACTAATGGAAATGCAAAATATAAGTTCCAAATTTTTTCTAATTAAAAATCAATATACCTTATATACTAAATTGTTGAAAATTATAAGGATGTATCCTTTTCATTTAGCCAACGCAAGATGACTCATCATTAACTATTTTCACTGTTTCATCTTTATTACAGTCTTCCTTTTCTTTTAATTGAAATGATGCCATATCAACCAAAATATCTAGTTCTTTTCGACTTCTTCATTATAAATGATATTAGAGGAGAATGATAAACTATTTGAAGATTGATGAGTAAAAGCTTATTTATCTCAAGATCATTTATTTACTTTTGTGTTCTTTAGAAAGAAGATTGCTTGGCAGTTCTTCAAACAAAATTTTAACCAAGAAGTTTATTCAACTCAAATATATCAAATCTGATGTAGAATATTATCAAGCGAATATCTGCTTTGATTTAGGTAATTATTATTGGAAATGATATCTTTAAACATTTAGCCATTCTAACTAAGTTTTAGTAATTTTTAGCAATTCTATGACCACCTGATAATCGAACAAAATTGTACTATTTTTGGCTATCATGTCATTCCCCAGCCAGTTACAAGGAATGTAACAAATAGTATTTGACAATCATTATCAAAAATAGCAATATTACAACCAATAGTTAACAAATGCAAACTACTATGAAACTCCCTAAATTTTTTTGATGCTTCCTCCATTATAAAAGCAACATTTGTCCTGAGTGAGTGAAAAGAAAAATAGAAGCAAATTACAATGAATACTTCCAAGACTACAGAAGATTCAACTTCCTCAACATTAGTGAGTAATGGCCTTGTTGATTTTTGTGGAAAGATTGCAGACAAAAGAAAGACAGGGGGATGGAAAGCCGCTCCCTTTATCATAAGTAAGCTAGCGGTCATAACAACTATTTGTTTTAATTTTTTTCGTTAAAAATTATCTATAAATCTACAATTATATTAATATATATGTGTTTTTGCATATCTTTCCATAATTCTATTTTTTTCTCATTCTACAGTTGAGGAATTGGCAGAGCGGCTTGCTTTTTTTGCAATAGTGATGACATTGGGCAACTACCTTCATGATGTTATGCATTTGTCATTACCCGACTCAATGTCATATGTTGCAGTTTGGGTTGGGGTAGGATACTTTTTCACTCCCCTCAGCGCATTCATGGCTGATGCATTTCTTGGTCGATTTACGACAATCGTCATCTGCTCTATTATCTATGCAACGGTACATATTTATAAGTCTTACTTTGTTAATTTCGAACTTATAATAAGTATCATATATCAAATGGATATATTAACTATGAACATAATTGTGGAAAACAAGCTAAAGTGGCTTCCATGTGTATGCAGGGAATGGTGATGCTAACACTTGCAGCAAGCTTGGAAGGTTTTCAGCCACCTTCTGGGATGCCTGCAACAAGAAAACAAGAATTATTACTTTATGGGGCATTAGCATTGATTACAATTGGAATGGGTGGTATCAAGCCATGCGTATCCACTTTTGGTGCTGACCAATTTGATGAGGTAGATGCCATTGAAGCCCAGAAGAAGCACTCTTTCTTTAATTGGTTCTTCTTTACCATAAACATTGGAGCACTTCTGGGGATTGGAGGGATAGGCTATTTACAACATAAAAAGGGGGCAGGATGGGCATTTGCTGCACCAACAATAGTGAATATAATATCCATTATGGTTGTTGTGGCTGGATACCGGTTTTATAGATTTCAAAAGCCAACAGGGAGCCCATTGACTAGGTTTGCACAAGTGATTGTTGCAGCATGTAGAAACCACAGTAAAGGTATTGTTGTTGGAAGAGAGGTGATGGATGGCGAGCTTTATGAAGTTAAGACTAAAGAATCAGATATTTTTGGTGTTCCCAAATTGAGCCGCACAAAGCAATATATATTTTTGGACAAAGCAGCTATAGTGACAGAGCAAAGTAATATCAATACCAATAATAGATGGAAGATATGCACAGTAACTCAAGTGGAAGAATTCAAATGCATTGTTCGGCTCATGCCTATTGTGATCACTACCACAGCCCTCTCTATTTCGTTCTCACAAATTCCAACTTACTTCATGATGCAATCCACTATTATGAATCGCAAAAATGGGATGCCTGCCGGTATGGTCACCATTGTCGCCACCCTCAACCCTATTATAATCATTCCTATTTACATGCGCATCATTGTTCCTCTCTTGCGCAAGCTTACTGGCCATCACCGTGGTATCACCTCTCTGCAACGTATAGGAGTAGGTCTCTTCATCTCCATTGTAGCTATGGCATCTGCTGCACTGGTCGAAAAGAAACGCCTAAGACATCCCGATCCTAAATCCATGAGTTTCCTATGGCTTGCACCCCAAATTTTTTTACTTGGTACTGCTGAGACCTTTGCTTATGTTGGCCAGCTTGAATTCTTCTACGACGAATCATCTCCAGGGGCAAGAAGCATTTGCACTGCTATCTTGATAATCCAGGCTGGGCTAGGTCATTTCTTAAGCACTGCAATAGTGAAAAGTGTTCAATGGCTAACAGGAGGTGTGGAGAAAGGTTGGCTTCAGAATGATCTAAACAAGAGCCGTTTAGATTATTTCTATTGGGTGTTGTTTTGGGTCAATACCATTAATCTTGTCTTCTATTTATGGGCGGCTTATGTTTATATAGGGAGAGATGATAACAATAAGAAGGATGTAAAAGCTGATGTAGTCTAAGATGATGACGAGGGGTCTAGCCAAAGAATGTTGAAGATTTATTGTGTTTCATTCATTCTATATATGGAACTTTTGTTAAAATAATCCTTTAATACTTCATTCTTTTAATCTTTACATTGTAATCTATTATAACTTGTCTCCTTCTAGAGCATCTATTTCCTTTTACTTGAATGTTGATTTAGAACATGATATTAGCATAATTCTAAGCAGAACTTTCACCATCTTAGTAAAATTTTCATGTGCCATCAAGGAATAATGTACATGATATTTTCTTATTTATTGTTCCCCTTCCTCATCAATTTAAAATTCTTGAAAAAAATGAAGGATATCCAAGTAGCGTTCTTCTTCTTATTCATTACAAAATATAGGGGAAAATTTTGGCATGAGAAATAACCCAAGTAAAAGGCTTGAACGTTTTCAACATTCATGCCATTTTAATTATATCATTATCCATGACTATAATCCTCTTCAAATAGCTAAAATGCTGCACATTTGGTAGGCATTTCTCTCTCCTAATAAAACAATAAAGAGTTATGGCATATTGGCCAAACACCAAACACCAAGAAACAGAAAAAGAAATCAAATAATTTTTATAAAGAAGCATGTTATTAAAGCCCAAAAGTCTGCACGGTTATAGAATTTTTCACCTTAAAATGAATTTTTTTCCTGTTGTAAACCATGGCGGCTACGGAACCCCGTAGCCCTGTATTTATAGTAATAGGGTTACATAATGGGTGGATACCCACTAACGGGTTGGGCCTCCAAAGCCCGTTTATAACACTTCCCCTTATCCATCCATTGCTGTAAGCCGTGATGAACGCTTCAGGGTTCATAGAGCTTATCTGATCATGGGTCTATGGATACTTCTGGATCCTAAGTTTAAGAGTACTTGCCTCGTTAAAACCTTTGCCAAGGAAAACCCAGTGGGAAAAACCAATGGCTAGGGGAAAAGAGTACAAGTCTCTGTAACTTCCCCTGATCGATGGATATCACTAGAGGTGGATACTTCTGGATCCTAAGTTAGGGATAACTGCCTCGTTAAAACCTTTAGCAATGGAAAACCCAGTGGGAAAAACCAATAGCCAAGGAAAAAGAGTACAGTTTCCGTAACTTCCCCTGATTAGTGGAAGTATTTAGGGGGTGGATACTTCTGGATCCAGAGTCAATGAGGTTGCCTCGTTAAAACCTTTAGCTATGGAAAACCCAGTGGGAAAAACCAATAGCCAAGGGAAAAGAGTACAACACTACATTCGACTCCCCCTGATCTGTACAAGCTGCAGGCTTGCAGATCTCCTAGGCAACTATACATCAATCTCTTACAGTGTTCCGATAATAAGTACAAGGCATCGCTCACCTATACAAGACATCGCTCATCTATACAAGTATCGCTCATCTATAGTAGTTACTGGATCTGAGGGATCTCTTCTGAGGAGGAGTGGTCTGCAGACTCGGTAGGTAGCATCACGTCTCTGACCAGTCTTCACTGTGTCTGCGAGGTACTGCAGAACCTGGCTGTGCGTACTTATGATTTGCTTCTTGGATTGATGAGCCTCTCAGGATGGTGGGATTGATGTTGCCTTGGAAGTATGCTTTGCTGGTCTCCAGGAGTTGGTCGCTTTTTGGTTGCAGTCATCGCGATGATCTGTAACCTGTATCTGCAAACACATTTAACATGTTGTATGATCCTTGACCCTTGGAGATAGCGCAGAAGCTACATATCTCTGGTCCAGTGGTGCGCTGCAGGCGCTGCACTGTATCTGGTTAAAGTGTTTACTGCCAGATAAAGGAGTGTACAAAATACATTTGAGTAAGGCACTTCAGGACCTAGGATATCCTTCCCCTCTTCCAGCGAACGGAAGGGGTCTTAATGTGCATCCATACAACCAGTAGGTGTATTGGTGGATTGCAATTTTCCATGTTTCTTCATCGACTGGATGATAATTTCATCTTCTGGATGGTAATTCATCTGCCGGATGATTATTCATCTTCTGGATGATTATTCATCTTCGGGATGATGGTTTCATCTTCGGGATGATTATTCATCTTCGGGATGAAGGTTTCATCTTCAGGATGATTATTCATCTTCAGGATGATTATTCATCTTCAGGATGAAGGTTTCATCTTCGGGATGATGGTTTCATCTTCAGGATGATTATTCATCTTCAGGATGAAGGTTTCATCTTCAGGATGATTATTCATAAGGGTATGTTGTCACATCATCCATAGCAACATAGCCTAAAATTATCTTTGCTAATCGCATGGGTTTCGCAATCATGACCAGGGAGCCTGATGCATCAGTTTGATTAATTTTGTAAGTGAGTAAAACTCATCTTACATGGTTACTTCCTGGTTTCTGCGAAATAAACCTCTAAGGCTATAGCGTTTTGCTTATAGCATACGATTTTATTTATTTATACAATACTCGGTAGCCCACAGGTTTGATATCTTTTGATATCAGGACTTCAGGTCCAAACACTTCACATTTCATAAGTGAGTCCAGCTCAACTTATTATTGCCTCGTTCCACATAATTTGGCCAAATTTTTGCGCTTGCTTCAGGAAACGGAGATTGTGAACGATATCAATGGCAAAATGAAATGTGAGTAATTGTCGACAAGTGTGTTTTATCCAAATACCTCTCCGTGTACGTACATTATTCAATTTATTCCAGATTTATCTCTTCTGGAGGTTCTGGAAAGGGAGAGGATATGGAGATGAGCTCACTTTCCTGTGGTGGTATTGTTTTAGGGTCTCGTGGTATGTCCTCTCATCCATTGAGGATATCCACTTCTGCTACTGGTAGATTGCATCCATTATAGTTGGTATGTCAATCCTAGCTGGATTTTTAGTAGCAGGGATGTGTGAATTTGACAATATGTATATTGTCAGTAGCTATGTCTGATAACTGTTTAACAGTTTCATAAGTGTGGATCTTCAGGATCTCTTCACTATTCATGATAATCAGATCATAGGTATTAATGTTTTAAATGGTCCATAGTGGTGATATGGGGATGTATACTCATCATGGCTCCATCGATAAGATGTGCACTAAACGCTTCCCCCGTTAGGGGTTCTCGGAAACTGTTTATATGAGGTGATCAGGCTCATATAAATAGTTTCTAAGGAGGCGTTCTGATGGTTTGCATGCTCCCACGTGGTCACCTACAACTGGATTTCTAGTGGACAAGTCATTCGTTTAAATCATTTTAATGATTTACATATAATCCATTTCTGGGTGTGAACACAAAGCTTCAGGGTGTTCAATTTTCTTCCAGTTGTTAAATTGATTTCCCAGTGTTATCCCAAAAATCCGCAAGTAGCTCGATTTCAATGAAGTTGAGCATAAAACTAGGGATATGAACCCGTCAAGGCTCCATCTATAAGATGTGCTCTAATGCCTCCCCCGTTTGGGGATCTCGGAACATATTCATCTAGGAGGGTTAGTCCCGATGAATAAGTTCCACTGCGGCATTTTTGAGGGTGGTATGAGGGTAAGTAAAAGCCCAACCAATATCCTAGTAATGTAATATGTCCGTTGTGATTAATAATAATCTAGACTGCGGTTGGATAACAAGGTTTTGATTATGACCATTTTAAGAGGATATATAGATGAGTACTCTAAGGTACATCTTTAGCCATATGTAGGGAGTGTGTGAGTCCACTTTTATCCCTCAAATACTCTCAAGAGGCCTAAAGGTCTCATTTTACTAATGATAGTATATCATTTTAAATTCGTTTGAGGAAGTGATGAGAGTCAATGTCCATGTGAATGGAGATGAACTCGTAATCATTTTTCCCTTTTGAATGGGATAATGAGAGTTTCACCCTTTTTTGAAGAATCTTCGGGTTCGTCTGGTTAATGATGTCTTGCATCATCAATCCAGGGTGACATCGATCCAAAGTTGGTCGATTCTGGACACTTCTGGTGTTCCAAATTAATTCCTCTGTTCGAATTTATGTGGGACTTTATAAGTTTCAGAGAGTACATGGCATCCTCATTTTAGGAGTATTCAGGATGATAAATCATTTACAGTAAAATAAAATGCGTAAAAGGCACATATATACTGCAAGAGAATACTACTAATAATTATGTTAGAGCAACAAGTTTCATAGTATGATGTGGGTTCTAAAAAGTATACGTCCACAATTGTGCTCATTTTAGGCTCATATTATGACAACAGATCAAATTTATTTTCAAAATTTATTTGTCCTCGGGGAGTAGCGAAATATACATACAGTCAATTTGACTTTCGTCGTTTAGACTAGATATGTATATATTTTTATATGGCATACGTTAATGCCCATTAATTTTACAAAAAGCATTATGGGTCTTGTCAGAGCTTCTGGTCTGATATTGGGTTGCCATTTCATACTCCATATCGAGGTACATCATATCTTCCCTTTCTCATTTTTATTCAAGACTTCCCCTGTTTTCAGTCTTCCTTATTGTCGTTTATAAGGAAAAATGATTATTGGTCTTATAAAGTAGACACATACAAGGGAAATGAGTTAGTCTCTATTTTTCCACTTTCTAGTTTATGATAGACTTATAAAGGTCTATTTGAAAACTCAAGTATGGTCTTCAGGCCATTTTTATTGAGTCATTCAAGTATTGTGTGGGTATAGGATCATACTCTAGGGGAAACAATTACGTGGGTACGAATTTTATAATTTCTCACTTATCTATTAAGCCACGACTTCGGGCGTACGCTTAAAAAATAAGGTTAGATTGAAGAATCATACCTTGTAAAGTGAGATTACTCAAAGGAATTTGGCGGTGTTATGACAACTGCTGGTGTCAATATCGGTTTATACAGACCGTGGATCTGAGAGATCTATTTACCGCGAAATGCGTATTTCTAAAAGAAATCGCATAAATGTTTTTCGTATAAGCCATCGTACTTGTTAATATTTATTAGTGTGAAAGGGTGTTGACTTTTGATTTGATTTTGAACTTCAGGTTCATTTTGTCAACTAGGATATGATGTTAAAATTTATTGAAATCATTATTGGTTTGTTGTCATAAAATATCGTCATGTCATGAGCACATCATACATATGATATAAATCCAGTAAACTAAAAGGTTGTGCTCAATTAACCAGAATGGAAACAATTATGATGTATACACATGCTATTTATATTCTGCAGGTATATAAATAATTTTATCTCAGACATATATTTATGCTACAGGCATTAAAAATACATCAAAAAGATTTTAGCATGCTAAATAAAATGTTTATTACAGAACATTAAATATGCGACGGGCATATAATTTTCTACGCATGCATTTATAGTGTTTAAGTGGAAATTCATGCTAGAGGCAACAAAAATATACATCACATCGTAGAAAAATGCGGCAGGCATTTAGTATCATAGCAGGCGATCAACACAGACAATTGATCATCACAGGCATTTTATAATGGAAATGAAAATTTTTCGTTTAATAATTATTGGACCACTAGGCAACGTCATACACCGTTAGGTTAGTTGACTAACGGCAGAGCGGTCGCAGGATCTTCCTAATTATTAAACGTAAATAATCAGATAATCCGAATAAAATGCGATGAATAAAAATTGTGTAATTTAACAGATTTTGACGAAAAAGAAATCATAATTAAATCTGAAAAAGATTTGAAAATCGAAAAAATTTTCGGGGTCAAACCCTAGTTAGGGTTTTTGGTCGCGCGGATTGCCGCTTCAGGCGGCTAGGGTTTTCGGGCATGAGCGCGCACCGGGGGGGCCCGATACGAGCGGCTGCCGGGCGGCGGGGCCCGCCGCTGCGGGCGGCGGGGTTGGGGGCCCGCCGCTGCGGGCGGCGGGGTTGGGGGCCCGCCGCTGCGGGCGGCGGGGCCGCCCGCCGTCGCTGGCGGCGGGTTGGCCCGCCGCTGCTGGCGGAAGGGCCGCCCGCCGCTGGCAGCGGCGGGTTGGCCCGCCGCTCCTGGCGGCGGGGCCGCCCGCCGCTCCTGGCTGCGGGTTGGCCCGCCGCTCCAGGCGGCGGGGCCGCCCGCCGCTGGCGGCGGCGGGTTGGCCCGCCGCTGCTGGCGGCGGGGCCGCCCGCCGCTGGCGGCGGCGGGTTGGCCCGCCGCTGCTGGCGGCGGGGCCGCCTGCCGTCGCAGCGGCGAGGATGGTTTTGCCGCCGCTTCGGGCGGCGGGCGAGGGTTTTTTCCGCCGCTTCGAGCGGCGGGCGAGGGTTTTGGCGCGAGATCTAGGGGGGATTCGCGTTCCGGCGAGAAAATCCCCTAGGGTTTCATGGTTTTTGGGGATAAAAATCTAATTTTTAGTGGAAAAAATCTATTTTTAATCACCAACAAAACGTTTTTATTGTAAAAATTTGATTTTTCATCAATAAAAACCTTGATTTTGTTGTAAACTTTTCGGCTATGGAGACCATAGCCCTATATTTATAGCGGTAGGGTTACATAATGGGTGGATACCCACTAACGGGTAGGCCCACCAAGAAGCCCGTTTATAACACTTCCCCTTATCCATCCATTGTTGTAAGCCATGGTGAACGCTTCAGGGTTCATGAAGCTTATTTGATCATGGGGTTGGAGATACTTCTGGATCTCTAAGTTTAAGAGTGCTTGCCTCATTAAAACCTTTGCCAAGGAAAACCCAGTGGGAAAAACCAGTGGCTAAGGGAAAAGAGTACAAGTCTCTGTAACTTCCCCTGATCGATGGATAACATCAGTGGTGGATACTTCTGGATCCTGAGTTAATGTGGCTGCCTCGTTAAAACCTTTGACTGTGGAAAACCCAGTGGGAAAAACCAACAGTCAAGGAAAAAGAGTACAGCACTACGTTAACTCCCCCTGATAAGTACAAGCTTCAGGCTTGTACATCTCTCAGCTGTCTCATCCCAATTCCTAGTACAAGTTTTCTAAAGGTACTGCGAGGCAAAGCTTTAGTGAATATGTCAGCCAGGTTGTCGCAGGACTGGATCTGCTGGATGTCGATCTGGTTATCCACTTGCTGTTCATGCGTCCAGAAGAGCTTGGGGGAAATGTGCTTCGTCCTGTCACCTTTGATGTAGCCACCTCGTAGTTGAGCGATGCAGGCAGCATTGTCTTCGTACATGGTGGTAGGTCCAAGATCTCCCGTCTTCAAGCCGGTGGTCTTGAGGATGTGGTTGATGACCGATCGAAGCCAGAAGCATTCTCTGCTAGCTTCGTGGATCGCGATGAGCTCGGAGTGGTTGGATGAGGTCGCTGTGGATGTCTGCTTCACGGATCTCCATGAGATGGCCGTCCCACCGTATGTGAATACGAAACCGGTCTGGGACTTTGCGGTATGTGGGTCGGACCTGTATCCCGCATCTGCGTAACCGACCAGGTCGGTGGATACACCTTTCTTGAAGTATAGTCCCATATCTACAGACCCTTGGAGGTAGCGCAGAAGTTGTTTCACTCCGTTCCAGTGGCGCTTTGAGGGCGCTGAACTGTATCTGGCTAGTAGATTTACTGCGAACGCTATATCGGGACGCGTGCAGTTTGCCAGGTATAGGAGTGCTCCAATTGCACTTAGGTAGGGTACTTCAGGGCCCAGTGTTTCCTCCCCCTCTTCCAGCGGTCGGAAGGGGTCTGTTTCAACATCCAATGATCTGACGACCATTGGTGTGCTAAGCGGATGACATTTGTCCATAAGAAAGTTCTTCAGCACTTTCTTTGTATATGTCGATTGGTGCAACAGGATTCCTCCGCTTAAATGTTCAATTTGTAGTCCTAGGCAAAACTTCGTTTTGCCGAGGTCTTTCATCTCAAAAGTCTGTGTGAGGCTTTTGGATATCTCATCTATCTCTGCGGGAGATCCGATGATGTTCAAGTCGTCTACGTAGACGGCTATAATTACGAATCCTGTTCCCTTTGCTCGTATGAAGATGCAAGGGCAGACTTCATTTGTTGTGAATCCTTGTTGCACTAGGAATTCACTCAGTCTGTTGTACCACATTCTACCTGACTGTTTGAGACCATACAGTGATCTTTGGAGTTTGACGGAATAGACGTCCCGAGGTCTTTCTGTCATTTTTGTCGGTTGTTTGTATCCGTCTGGGATTTTCATATAGATGTCCTTATCTATATTTCCGTATAGGTATGCAGTCACAACGTCCATGAGCTGCATATCCAGACCTTCCTTCGTGGATAGGCCGATAATGAAACGGAAAGTGATCGTGTCCATGACCGGGGAATAGGTATCGTCATAGTCTATTCCTGGTCGTTGGGAAAAATCTTGTGCAACAAGGCGCGCTTTATAGCGCACGATCTCATTATTCTCGTTTCTTTTTCTCACGAATACCCATTTATATCCCACAGGTTTAACACCTTTTGGTGTTAGGACTACAGGTCCAAAAACTTTGCGCTTCGAGAGTGAGTCCAGCTCTACTCCTATTGCATCGTTCCACTTTGGCCAATCCTCTCTGCGTTTACATTCTGCTAGAGAGCGTGGATCGGTCTCATCGTCGTATTCAGTGACGTGAGTGGCAATAATGAGCGCGAAGTTATCATCGATGATTGTGCTTTTTCTGTCCAGTACCTCCCCGGTACGTACATAGTTTAATGAGATTTCTCCTATATTTTCCTCTTCAGGGGTTGGTAGGAGTGGAGAGGTAGCTGGGCTGAGCTCAGCATCCTGTGGTGGTATCGTTATTGTTGCTCCAGGATTTTTCCTCTTTCGAGGATTCTTATCTTTGGAGCCTGGGGGTCGTCCTCTTTTTTGTTGAGGTACGGCCGCTTCTGCTGCAGGTGGATTGCATCCCTCTTTGGGTATGTCAATCCTAGCTGGCGTATTTGCAGCAGGGACGTGTGATCTGACAATCTTCTGGTTGTCAGTGAATTTATCCGGTAAAATGTGAACTGTGTTCTGAATTTGAAGGATCTTCAGGATCTCTTCTTCACATTGATTTGTGCGCGGATCAAAATGGGATAAGGTCTTTGTGTCCCATGTAATGGTCTTTGAAGCTTCTGGCTTCTGTGTGTTAATGCCTAGTTTTGGAAAAATGCTTTCATCAAACTCACAATCTGCTAGACGCGCTTTAAAGGCGTCCCCTGTAAGGGTTCGAGGTATCTAATGATCGATGGTGAGTCGAAACCAATATAGATACCAAGGCGCCGTTGAGGACCCATCTTGGTCCTCTGCGGTGGTGCTATGGGGACATAGACAGCACATCCGAATATCCTCAAGTGAGAGATATCGGGCGGGTTCCCATATGCGAGTTGCATCGGAGAATAAGATTGACTACCTGACGGTCGTAATCTTATCAGCGATGCAGCGTGCAGTATGGCATGTCCCCATGCACAAACCGGCAACTGGCATTGCATTAACAATGGTCTAGCGATCCATTGTAGTCTCTTTATGAGAGATTCGGCTAACCCGTTCTGGGTGTGAACATGAGCTACAGGATGTTCAACTTCTATGCCGGTTGCTTGGCAGTAGTCTAGGAAGACTTGTGAGGTGAATTCCCCAGCATTGTCCAGACGCAATTTCTTGATCTGGTTGTCTGGGAAATGTGCCCGCAATTTTATAATTTGTGCAAGTAGCTTTGCAAAGGCTACGTTGCGGGTGGACAAGAGGCACACATATGACCATTTTGAAGATGCGTCAATTAGTACCATGTAGTACCGAAATGGTCCACTTGCGGGGTGAATAGGCCCGCAAATGTCGCCATGTATTCTCTCTAGGAAGCTCGGAGACTCAGAGTCTACCTTCAGGGTGGATGGTCTCGTAATCAATTTCCCTTTGTAACAAGGGGGACAAGGATTTGCACCCTTCCGAAGTAGCGTCAGGCTTTTCGGATTAATACCACGTGATTGGGATATGATGCGACGCATCATATTCCTTCCGGGGTGTCCAAGTCTATCGTGCCAGAGTTTGAATTCTGGTTGATTTTGGCACTTCTGGTGCTCCAATGTGTTTGCTTCCATTGCTCTGATCCTTGTGTGGTAGAGACCCGACGGGAGTCCCTCGAAACGTTCGACGGTGTTTTTAGCACCGTTTTTATGGAACGTTACATCAAGGTATTCACTGTTTCCTTTGCTCACCGTTTCTAGGTGGTATCCGTTTAAGCGGATATCTTTAAAGCTTAACAGGTTTCTATGCGAGCTAGGGGAGAGAAGGGCATCTCTTATAAGTAGTTTTGTATTATTGGGGAGCATAAAATGTGCTTCCCCTGATCCTTCAATGATACTTGATGGACCGGAAATCGTATTTACGGTGCCATCGTATTTATTGATGCTTTGAAAAAAGCAGATGTCTTGGAGGATCGTGTGCGTAGAGGCACTGTCCACAAGGCATTTAAAGTCCATCTATTTAGAAAAATGTCGCAGTATAAGGTAAAACACAAAGGAATATACTACGAAAATTAAGTTGATGTCTGAAAAAGTACTAAAACATGCCAGAGATAAGCAAATAAATTGTTTCTCAAAAGGAAAAAACTACAATGCATATAAAGTAGATAAATGTCCTCAGTCGAGCAGGTCATCGTTGGAGAAGTCCTCGGCGATGAACCTGATTGGTGCCAGGTTTTCTTGAACCGCCAGGTTTGTCTCAGCTTGCTTCTGGCTTGCTTTGTACAACTCCTGAAGGTGGCGTGGAGTACGACAATTTCTGGACCAGTGTCTAGTCATGCCACACCTGTGGCATTTATCTTCCCAGTCCTTTCTGGGGGCAGAAGTCTGGCCGTCGTCTTTTCTCTTCCACACATTTTTCTTCTTCCCCTCTTGGTTGTTTCTTGGAGGGGGTCCTCGAGCCTGCTTCTTCATGGTTTTTCCCTTCTGGGGTTTGCCTTTGAAGTTGCCCCTTTTCTTCTGGAAGGAGCTGTGGTGCGCTTCAGGCGCAGGAGCAGTGCCGGTAGGGCGTGAGTTGTGGGTGGCCAGAAGGAGGTCACGATTCTGCTCTGCCATTAGAAGGCATGAGAGAAGCTCAGAGTATTTTGTGAACTTTCGTTCACGATACTGTTGCATCAGTATGACATCCTTCTCATGGAATGATGTATACGTCTTCTCTAACATGCGTTCCTCCGTCACCTTTTCACCACACAACTTCAGGCGTGAGGTGATGCTGAAAAGTGCCGAGTTGTACTCGGCAATAGACTTGAAGTCTTGGAGACGGAGGTTCTCCCATTCATATCGCGCTCAAGGTAGGATAACATCCCTTTGATGTTTATACCTGTCCTCGAGGGCGGTCCACAACTCATACGAGTCTTCCACCGTTAGGTACTCGGCCTTCAGGGTCCGATCGATATGGCGTCTGATATAGATAATTGCTTTCGCTTTATCTATATCAGAAACCTTATCACCTAAGGCGATGGCGTGACTCAATCCCTGTGCTCGCAGATGGAATTTTATATCCAGCTGCCAGCTTAGGTAATTCTTTCCTGAAGCATCCAAAACGTCGAAATCGACGCTCGCAATTTTGGCCATTTATCACTCTAGCATGTAAAAAGATAGCATTAATTAGATATTTTGCGGAAAAATAAATAATCAAGCACATCAGACATAAATATTTGCTGAGTGGATCGGCTAATCACCATAAATAATTACAGTCCTTTACAGTCCCAAAAAGAAAGAAAGTACAACTCGGGAACCCCCGTGGGGCCCCTATTCTTCTGGAATAGTCCTTCATCTTCTTGAGGCGTCCGCCGGGCTTGTAATTTTACAAAATTATCCTCACTACATTTTTCTCTCAAAAAGAAAATAATGCATGAAAAATAAAAATGGTGATAAACTAGCCGATCCAAAACCACAGCAAATATTAACCATTCGTCGCAGGCAGTTATAATGCAGCAGGCATCATCACAGGCAATTTATACATCGCAGGCAATTTATTTATTCATCCCAGGCAGTTTATAATGGAAAATGAAATCTATCGTTTAAAAATTATTGGACCACTAGGCAACGTCATGCACCGTTAGGTTAGTTGACTAACGGCAGAGCGGTCGCAGGATCTTCTTAATTTTTAAACGTTTTTTAAAGAAAATCATAAATCCAAATATAATTTGCGATGAGTAAAAATCACATGCAATTTGGTCCAGATTATAACGAAAAAGAATCGCAATTAAATCTGAAAAATTTTTGAAAATTCGAAAAAAATTTTCTGGGTCAGAAACCCTAGTTAGGGTTTTGGGGTACGCACGCCGGGCCCGTACCCGCTACTGGCGGGCGGGCCCGTTTGCTGCAACAGGCGGCGGGGAGGGGGGGTTGCCCGCCGCTGCAGGCGGCGGGGAGCCCCCGCCTGCGGCGGCGGGGGGGGTGCCCCGCCGCTGCAGGCGGCGGGGAGCCCCCGCCTGCGGCGGCGGGGGTTGCCCCCGTCGCTGCAGGCGGCGGGGAGCCCCCGCCTGCCGCGGCGGGGGTTGCCCGCCGGCGGCGGCGGGGAAATCCCCGCCTGTAGTGGCGGGGGGGGGGGGGGGGGTTCCCGCCGCCGCAGCGACGGCGGGAAGGCCCCCGCCGCTGCCGGCGACGGGGGGGGGGGGGGGGGGGGGGCGAGGGTGAACCCTATTTCGGGTTTGGGTGATTTTTGGGGAAAAACAACGGGTAAAAATCCGATTTTTAGTGGAAAAAACCCAATTTTTCTTCCAAAAATTCGTTTTTTTAATTGAAAAAGGGTGATTTTTAGCGATAAAAACGGTGTTTTTGATCGATTGAGCCAAAAAGAATTAAATCACCACATATGCGCATATACAAAATTTTTAGATCTAGGGAGAAAGTTACCTCTAGATCCTACCCGCCGGATCTAGCGACGTTCGGTGAAGGAAGCCCGTTCGCGTCGCGTCCGTCCGTCGCGTCCGTCCGTCGGCAGGGGTTCGGCTTAGCTTTGAGCGTGCTGATAACGTGTTGTAAACTTTTCGGCTATGGAGACCATAGCCCTATATTTATAGCGGTAGGGTTACATAATGGGTGGATACCCACTAACGGGTAGGCCCACCAAGAAGCCCGTTTATAACAGATTTTCATTAAACAATCGATCCAAGAATTTTGGATCTAGACATATGCGCATATGAAATTTTAGATCTAGGGTTTCAGAATTACCTCTAGATCCTACCCGCCGGATCTAGCGACGTTCGGTGAAGGAAGCCCGTTCGCGTCGCGTCCGTCCGTCGCGTCCGTCCGTCGGCAGGGGTTCGGCTTAGCTTTGAGCGTGCTGATAACGTGTTGTAAACCATGGCGGCTACGGAACCCCGTAGCCCTGTATTTATAGTAATAGGGTTACATAATGGGTGGATACCCACTAACGGGTTGGGCCTCCAAAGCCCGTTTATAACATTTCCAACATTCTTGCTTTTTAGTCATATTTTATCCATGATTAGCCTCTCTTTAAAGTGTTGAAACGATGCACATGGAGTTAATGGTGTATGGGCCAAACACCAAGCAATGAAGAAAATGAAAATAAATTAAATAAATTTCATAAAGAGACCCATTCTCAAACCACACAAGTCCACATGGGCAAAACATAACTTTCTCCGTAAAAATAAATAAGTTTCCAACATCATCCCTCAAAAAATATTTTTTTTTTGAAAAATTAAAATATGAACAAACATACTATATGTTATGAATAGGACCCATTGGGCCTATTGGGTATCCACCCACATGAGTACCCATTATGAATACTATATAAAGGAGGCTAGGGGTTTCCTAGCCTCAACCCTTCTCCAAATCTGTTTCTCGTTCATAACACGTTATCAGCACGATCACGCTCGTAGGAGGAGACGGCGGCTCGCGGGGAAGGAGATCCATCAATCGCTCAGATTCAAGAAGATCGTAATCTTCTCAACGGGGAGCGAAAAGGGCATCCTTCACCAACCGTCGACTAGATTCCTTTTGTCGAATCTAGAGGTAAAAATCAAAACTTTTTAGATCTAAACTTGCTTTTCACGTTAGATCTGCATGTTTTAGGATCAAAAAGTTTAAAACACACGGTAAAAATCACATTTTTTAGATCCGCATGCCTAGAAACAATAAAAATCTGTTTTTAGCTATCTAAATCCTTGAAAAATCCGGTTTTTACCCCCCTTTGATCCAAAATCTCCGCACGTCGTAAGGCGAAACGATGGCGCCTCACAAGCGTCGCCGACGGCAAATAAACGCCGCGGCCATAGGCCGCGGCATGTAGCCGCGGCCTTAGGCCGCGGACTGCAGCCGCGGCCCCGTGCCGTGGCCTGCAGGCCGCGGCCCGCCGCCGCCACGGCTGCCGCGTTCTGCGCGGCCAGCCGTCGCGGCGACACGCCGCGGGCCCCCCTGGAGTTTTCCGAAACCCTAACCCTAAACGGGCCAATTTTTCGGGGGAGGCCCAAATTAACCCTAATGGGTTGTTTTCATGGCCCAAAAGGCCAGAAAATTAGCCCATTTACATAAATAATTTTTCTTCTTTTATTTTTGGCCCTAAAAAGCCCAAAATAATTAAAAGAAAATTTAAAGGGTTTTAAAGCGGTAAACAAAACATTAAAATATGGATCAAAGGTAAAAGTTTTTCAAAATAAATTTTTGCACGTCACAATTTAGATTATTTAAATTAATCTTTACATGCCTGTGATTGATTATCTGCGTGGTTTTATGTTTCCAGTATATTATCTGCGTGGATGTGCAAATTAGGCTATGTTTTTAGGGATCAGCCAGGTTTCCGACACCTTTTAATTTCCTGCAATTTTTCTTTTTTTTGAGAGAAATTTGTAAGTGAGGATATAAATGTAAAAAGAAGACCGAAGGACACCAAAAAGGAGCTGAAGGCGTACGCACAATGAAGATAGGGGCTTCTCTCTGAAGTTCCCGAGTTGTATTTTATTCTTTCATGCTATTTTTGATGTAACTTCGGACTGTACTTCTTTTTATTTCGGTGTCGGCTGGCTGATCCCCATAGTCCTAAGTCATTTTCGTTTTCATTGCTTATGCATTAATTGCGTGGATGTTAATTATTTTAATACCATGTTAATGTTACAATGAAACTGTCAAAAAGCATGCCAAAATCACTTTGATATAGTTTAACGCCTATAGCTAGACTATATATCTGTGATAAGATTATTTAAATGACTGCAGCATATAAATAGCTTGTGTACACATCATACTTGTTTCAATTCAGTTTAATTGAACATAATCTTTAGTTTACAAGCTTTACATTATATGTATGATGGGCTCATGATATGACGATATTTATGACAATAAGACAATAATGATTTCAAAAAGTTTAATATCATATCCACTTTGACAAAATGAACCTGAAGTTCAAAATCAAATCAAAAGTCAACACTCTCTCTCCCTAATAAAATAAATACGATGGTTTATGCGAAAATTATAATTGCTATCTTTATAAAAGATGCACACTTTGCGGTAAACAGATATATAAGATCTATGATCTATATAATCCAATATGGACACCAGATGTTTTCCATAATACCGCTAAACTCTTTAAAAGAGTACTCTCCTTTATTTTTACAAGGAAAGATTTTTTCTAGCCTTGAATATAAGCATACGCCTGAAGTCGTGGCTTAATGAATAAGTGAGAAATATATTACGCACCCACGTATTTGTTCCCCTCTGAGCATGGTAAACTATCCACATAAAATTTGAACGACTCAAGTAAAAGGCCTGAAGCTATACTCGAGCATTCAAATAGACTTTTTAAAAGTCTCTTATTAATTAGAAAAGTGGAAGTATAAATAATTTGCTCAAACCCCTGCTTATGTCTCCTTAGCAAGACTAATTTTTATTGTCCTTTATAAATAAGGAATATTGAAATCAGGGGAAGTTCAGGATCAAACATGACCTGAAATAAAAATAAGGAAAACTCAAAACAGGGGAAGTCTTGGATTAAATGGGAAAGGGAAGATACGATATACCTCGACATGGAGTAAGCAATGGCAAGCCAAAATCAGACCAGAAGTTCTGATAAGAGCCATAATGTTTTTGCAAACATGAATGTGCATTAACTTATGCCATATAAAAATACATACATATCTAGTCAAAACGACGAAAGTCTAATTGACCTTATGTATATTTTGCTACTCCCCGAGGACAAATAAACTTTGAAATCAAAAATAATCTGTTGTCAAAACATAAGTCTTAATGAGCATAATTATTGTTGTATGTTTTCAAGAGCACACATCACACTATGTCACTTGTTGACTTATCATCAGTATTATTCCCTTGTAGTTTTAATACATTTTATTTTACTGCGTATGTTTTGCTATCTTGAATACCCCTAAAAAATAAAATGAGGATGCCATATACTCTCTGAAACTTATACAGTTTCAAAAAGGATATTCGTCAAAACGAAATCCCTAATGACTCAAGAAATAAATGAAGCCTGAAGCTTTGTCCCAAAATGATCCGCACAATAGTCAAAGTGAAGATGTAATCCTTCACAGTTTGAACACAGTTCAACTATTACCGGACAAAATTAACTTGAGCATTTTAATGGACTTTTCAAAAGTGCCACATAAATTCAAAAGAGGAATTATTTTGGAACACCAGAAGTGTCCAGAATCGACCAAATTTTGGATCGATATCACCCTGGATTCGTGATGCAAGACATCATCAACCAGACGAACCCGAAGATTCTTAAAAAAGGGTGAAACTTTCATTGTCCTATTCAAAAGGGAAAAAAGATAATGAGATCATCTCCATTCACATAGACATTGACTCTCCCCACTTCCTCAAATGAATTTAAGATGATATACTATCATCATTAAAGATAATGAAGACCTTTAGGTCACTTGAGAGTATTTAAGGGATATAAATAGGCTTCGTCCACTCCCTTAACCGGACTGATGATGTATCCTTGGTGTACTCATCAATATATCCTCTAAATAAATGGTCATTATCCAACCATATTCTTTTATAAAATGGTGGTAACTTTGGATAACACTGGGAAATTTAAATGTTTACAACTGGAAAAATAACGAACACCCTGAAGCTTGTGTTCACACCCAAGTATGGGTAATATAAATCATTAAAATGATTTAAATGGATTTCTTATCCATTAAAAATCCAGTTGTAGGTGACCACATGGGACCATGCAATTACATTGCAAACCATCAAAACGCCTCCTTAGAACCTATTTATATGAGTCTGATCACCTCATATAAACAGTTTCCGAAAACCCCTGACGGGGGAAGCATTTAGAGCACATCTTATAGATTGTGCCATGATGAGTAGACACCCCCATATCACCACTATAGACCATCAAAATGCAGAACTATTTATTGGAAGTAAATATCCCAGATAAATAGAGTCTGAGCACTCTGAACAGGGGAAGCATTCAAATTCACTTCTCCTAAGACGTGCATCGATGATCCTATTTTAAAGATTTGATGAGATCCTGAAGATCCCTCACAACTTTAATGTCCCAGAATCAGTTTCAACAAAAATACTACAATCATCCATGAGCCTGAAGCTCAAATGACCATTTAAATCATTAATACCTATGATCTGGTTATCATGAATTGTGATGAGATCCTGAAGATCCACACTTATGAAACTGTTAAAACAGTTATCAGACATAGTTACTGACAATATAGATATTGTCAAAACTTTCACATCCCTGCTACTAAAAATCCAGCTAGGATTGACATACCAAATATATTGGATGCAATCCACCAGTAGCAGAAGTGGATATCCTCAATGGATGAGAGGACATATCACTAGGCTCCAAAAAGAGAGATCTACTCCTGGAGACCGAAAAAACAATACCACCACAGGAAAGTGAGCTCAAATCCAGAACCTTATTGCAACTTGGTTGCTAAGGACCAATTCTGGATTTGTCCATATTCTTTACCCGTCCCAGAACCTTCACTTCTTTAACGCGTCGTGAAGGAGACACCTCTGGGAGAAACCAAATGATTATAGTACGTACGGGGTGAGATTTGGACAAGAAAGAACACATTTTGTCGACAAATTCTCTCATATTTTATTTTGCCAGTTAAATATAAAATATCGTTTCCACAACTCTGCTTTGCCTGAAGCAAAGATAGAGATTTGGCCAAATTATAATAATGTGGAATGAGGCAATAATAAGGTGAGCTGGACTCACTTATGAAATATGAGGTGTTGGACCTGAAGTCCTGGTATCAAAAATGATATCAAATCCTGTGGGATAACTGAGTATTGAAGGAGAATTAAAATAAAATCGTTAGCTATAAGCATTTTAATTTGCTATAGTTTTTAGAGGTATAAATCGCTCAAACCAGGAAGTAATCAAGTAAGATGAGCTGAACTCACTTACAAGATGAATCTGATGCATCGACTGGTTTATGTCAAGGCGTAACCCAACGAATGGCAAAAAGAGGGAATTTTTGGTTGATGTTGCTATTGGATGTGACAACATCACCGATATAAAATTTCTTCAACTGCATGTACAAATTTTTTTCTTTACTTTCCTTTCTTTTTGGGACACATATTAATAATATGATTAAAGGAAAGACAACCTAAACAAAGATCCTTAAAGGACTCATACTAAAAGGTTGTTGTTTGCACCTCTTAAAAACAGTATTGTTCTTAAGAGAGCAAATTAAAAGAATTGAGATTATTTTAATAACTCAAAATATTATCGGATCTCCTGAAGAGAAATTACCGAAATATCTGTTAAAGCCTATCTATCAGATATGATATGATATGAAAGCCCTAGCTAGGCATAAATTCTAGGCTTATAGAACATTAATCATCCTGAAGATGAACAATCATCCCGAAGATGAACTATTATCCTGGAAATGAACTATCATCCTGAAGATGACATTAATTAATCACCCCGAAGATGTAAACTTCATACAATGATGATTGATGAAGAAACATTAATTTCATTCTCCACCAAATACACCTATTTGGTTGTATGGATATACATTAAAAGACCCATTTCCGTTAGCTGGAAGAGGGGAAGAATATATATGGTCCAGAAGTACCTTAAGTGTCTTTGAAACACTCTTCTACCTGGCCAACTGCATGCGTCTCTTTTGAGCGTTAGCAGTATAGCTATTAGCCAGGTACAGTGAGCGCGCCACTGGACCAGAGATATGTAGCTTCTGCGCTATCTCCAAGGGTCGAGGAAAAATCCTCTATGTTAAATGTATTTGCATATGCAGGTTACAGACCATCACGATGAATGACATAAAAGGGACGTCCACCTCTTGAAGATCTACACAGAATCCTTCCAAGTATACATCCTTCCACCATCCCGAGAAGCTCATCACCCAAGGAGCAGTTCAAGAACATACAATGCCAGGTCCTGAAGTACCTCGCAGACAATGACGATTGAGACGTGGAGCTGTCTACCAAGTTTGCTGGCACTCCTTTAGTTTCTGCTAATGCCTTATATGAGTGAAACTTGTATAGATGAGTGATGCTTGTACTTTACTTTTGCTTTCGGAATGTTACAGATGAGATGGATGTATAGACACATAGGAGATAAATGTATAGATATATAGGAGATCTGCAAGCCTGAAGCTTGATCAGATTAGGGGGAGTCAACTGTAAAGTTGTACTCTTTTTCCTTGGCTAGTGGTTTTTCCCACAGGGTTTTCCATAGTCAAGGTTTTAATGAGGCAACCACATTGACTCTGGATCCAGAAGTATCCACCCCTCGACACATCCCCAAATCAAGGGAAGTTATGGAGTGATGTACTATTTTCCCTTCGCTATCGGTTTTTCCCACAGGGTTTTCCATAGCTAAGGGTTTTTAACGAGGCAGTTACCCTTAACTTGGATCCAGAAGTATCCACCCTTTAAGATACTCAGTAGTACTAATGAATCATTCAGTATTCATAAAGTCGAGTATACCACGTTGGTTGGATAAGGGGAAGTGTTATGAATAGGACCCATTGGGCCTATTGGGTATCCACCCACATGAGTACCCATTATGAATACTATATAAAGGAGGCTAGGGGTTTCCTAGCCTCAACCCTTCTCCAAATCTGTTTCTCGTTCATAACACTATACAAATTTTGACAATATTATATTGTGAGTTCATTATAGGTTGCTTTTGGCTATAAAATTATGACTAATGAGATTTGTTGCAATCTAAGGGGCATAATGTACTATGTCTTGATTAGGCCATTTAATTAGACATAGACAAAGTCACACACAATCTGCATGCATTCATTGAGTGAGCAGGTAAGAGCAATAATAGTCATGTCATGCCATTTCCCTTACATGGTACTTCACACCAAGATAAATCCTCGCATATTATATGCATTGGACCGATTAAGAGCATGTGCTTAATCTGTCCAATTACATCACATGAGCACAATAACAATAGAGACCATGGCCCTTTTCAAATTTCTAATTTTCTTCACGTATATGCATATATTTGTCATATTATCACTTATATATTTTAGTACGTGTATATTATTTGTAAAACCTCATAGGATTAAAGAGAAAATATGTTATTTTGAAAGGTCTGTGTGGTATATAAATTTCTATAATTACTTCTTAAATTAGGGGTGTTCGATCACTAATTCTTTTCCATAATGTAAGGCATATCTAAATGATGCATATAATCAAAATAATTCTATACCATCTTTCTTTGACCTTGCCAGAAAGTGATATGCTAACAAAGATAAATTTCAACCAAATATTTTCTCACTAGTCATAACCCGCGACCATATGTCACAGGGCATTCAAAATATTCTTCCCAAAAATTTCAACCCATTCAAAATCTCTTCCCCTAAAAAATTTTGTAGCCTCTTTAAAATTCTCCCAATTTTGTAAACCATGGCGGCTACGGAACCCCGTAGCCCTGTATTTATAGTAATAGGGTTACATAATGGGTGGATACCCACTAACGGGTTGGGCCTCCAAAGCCCGTTTATAACACTTCCCCTTATCCATCCATTGTTGTAAGCCGTGATGAACGCTTCAGGGTTCATAGAGCTTATCTGATCATGGGTCTATGGATACTTCTGGATCCCAAGTTTAAGAGTACTTGCCTCGTTAAAAACCTTTGCCAAGGAAAACCCAGTGGGAAAAACCAATGGCTAGGGGAAAAGAGTACAAGTCTCTGTAACTTCCCCTGATCGATGGATATCACTAGAGGTGGATATTTCTGGATCCTAAGTTAGGGATAACTGCCTCGTTAAAACCTTTAGCAATGGAAAACCCAGTGGGAAAAACCAATAGCCAAGGAAAAAGAGTACAGTTTCCGTAACTTCCCCTGATTAGTGGAAGTATTTAGGGGGTGGATACTTCTGGATCCAGAGTCAATGAGGTTGCCTCGTTAAAACCTTTAGCTATGGAAAACCCAATGGGAAAAACCAATAGCCAAGGGAAAAGAGTACAACACTACATTTGACTCCCCCTGATCTGTACAAGCTGCAGGCTTGCAGATCTCCTAGGCAACTATACATCAATCTCTTACAGTGTTCCGATACAAGGTACAAGGCATCGCTCACCTATACAAGACATCGCTCATCTATACAAGTATCGCTCATCTATAGCAGTTACTGGATCTGAGGGATCTCTTCTGAGGAGGAGTGGTCTGCAGACTCGGTAGGTAGCATCACGTCTCTGACCAGTCTTCACTGTGTCTGCGAGGTACTGCAGGACCTGGCTGTGCGTACTTATGATTTGCTTCTTGGATTGATGAGCCTCTCGGGATGGTGGGATTGATGTTGCCTTGGAAGTATGCTTTGCTGGTCTCCAGGAGTTGGTCGCTTCTTGGTTGCAGTCATCGCGATGATCTGTGACCTGTATCTGCAAATACATTTAACATGTTGTATGATCCTTGACCCTTGGAGGTAGCGCAGAAGCTACATATCTCTGGTCCAGTGGTGCGCTGCAGGCGCTGCACTGTATCTGGTTAAAGTGTTTACTGCCAGATAAAGGAGTGTACAAAAGACATTTGAGTAAGGCACTTCAGGACCTAGGATATCCTTCCCCTCTTCCAGCGAACGGAAGGGGTCTTAATGTGCATCCATACAACCAGTAGGTGTATTGGTGGATTGCAATTTTCCATGTTTCTTCATCGACTGGATGATAATTTCATCTTCTGGATGGTAATTCATCTGCTGGATGATTATTCATCTTCGGGATGATTATTCATCTTCGGGATGATGGTTTCATCTTCGGGATGATTATTCATCTTCAGGATGAAGGTGTCATCTTCAGGATGATAATTCATCTTCAGGATGGTGGTTTCATCTTCAGGGTGATAGTTCGTCTTCAGGATGAAGGTGTCATCTTCAGGATGATAATTCATCTTCAAGATGAAGGTTTCATCTTCAGGATGATAATTCATCTTCAGGATGAAGGTTTCATCTTCAGGATGAAGGTTTCATCTTCAGGATGATAATTCATCTTCAGGATGATTATTCATAAGGGTATGTTGTCACATCATCCATAGCAACATAGCCTAAAATTATCTTTCCTAATCGCATGGGTTTCGCAATCATGACCAGGGAGCCTGATGCATCAATTTGATTAATTTTGTAAGTGAGTTAAGCTCATCTTACATGGTTACTTCCTGGTTTCTGCGAAATAAACCTCTAAGGCTATAGCGTTTTGCTTATAGCATACGATTTTATTTATTTATACAATACTCGGTAGCCCACAGGTTTGATATCTTTTGATATCAGGACTTCAGGTCCAAACACTTCACATTTCATAAGTGAGTCCAGCTCAACTTATTATTGCCTTGTTTCACATAATTTGGCCAAATTTCTGCGTTTGCTTCAGGAAACGGAGATTGTGAACGATATTAATGGCAAAATGAAATGTGAGTAATTGTCGACAAGTGTGTTTTATCCAAATACCTCTCCGTGTACGTACATTATTCAATTTATTCCAGATTTATCTCTTCTGGAGGTTCTGGAAAGGGAGAGGATATGGAGATGAGCTCACTTTCCTGTGGTGGTATTGTTTTAGAGTCTCGTGGTATGTCCTCTCATCCATTGAGGATATCCACTTCTGCTACTGGTAGATTGCATCCATTATAGTTGGTATGTCAATCCTAGCTGGATTTTTAGTAGCAGGGATGTGTGAATTTGACAATATTTATATTGTCAATAGCTATGTCTGATAACTGTTTAACAATTTCATAAGTGTGGATCGTCAGGATCTCATCACTATTCATGATAATCAGATAATAGGTATTAATGTTCTAAATGGTCCATAGTGGTGATATGGGAATGTAAACTCATCATGACTCCATCGATAAGATGTGCACTAAACGCTTCCCCCGTTAGGGGTTCTCGGAAACTGTTTATATGAGGTGATCAGGCTCATATAAATAGTTTCTAAGGAGGCGTTCTGATGGTTTGCATGCTCCCATATGGTCACCTACAACTGGTTCTCTAGTGTTTAAATCATTTTAATGATTTACATATAACCCATTTCTGGGTGTGAACACAAAGCTTCAGGGTGTTCAATTTTCTTCCAGTTGTTAAATAGATTTCCCAGTGTTATCCCAAAAATCCGCAATAAGTTCGACTTCAATGAAGTTGAGCATAGAACTAGGGATATGAACCCGTCAAGGCTCCATCTATAAGATGTGCTCTAATGCATCCCCCGTTTGGGGATCTCGGAACATATTCATCTAGGAGGGTTAGTCCCGATGAATAAGTTCCACTGCGGCATTTTTGAGGGTGGTATGAGGGTAAGTAAAAGCCCAACCAATATCCTAGTAATTTAATATGTCCGTTGTGATTAATAATAATCTAGACTGCGGTTGGATAACAAGGTTTTGATTATGACCATTTAAAGAGGATATATAGATGAGTACTCTAAGGTACATCATTAGCCATATGTAGGGAGTGTGTGAGTCCACTTTTATCCCTCAAGTACTCTCAAGAGGCCTAAAGGTCTCATTCATCTAATGATAGTATATCATCTTAAATTCGTTTGAGGAAGTGAGGAGAGTCAATGTCCACGTGAATGGAGATGATCTCATAATCATTTTTCCCTTTTGAATGGGATAATGAGAGTTTCACCCTTTTTTGAAGAATCTTCGGGTTCGTCTGGTTAATGATGTCTTGCATCATCAATCCAGGGTGATATCGATCCGAAGTTGGTCGATTCTGGACACTTCTGGTGTTCCAAATTAATTCCTCTATTCGAATTTATGTGGGACTTTTGAACGTCCATTAAAATGCTCAAGTTAATATTGTCCGGTAATAGGTGAATTCTGTTCAAACTGTGAAGGGTTACATCTTCACAATGACTATTATGCGGATCGTAGTTGGATAAAGCTTCAGGCTTTATTGGTTTCTTGAGTCATTAGGGATTTCATTTTGACGAATATCCTTTGAAACTTTATAAGTTTCAGAGAGTACATGGCATCCTCATTTTAGGAGTATTCAGGATGACAAATCATTTACAGTAAAATAAAATGCTTAAAAAGCACATATATACTGCGAGAGAATACTACTAATAATTTATGTTAGAGCAACAAGTTTCATAGTATGATGTGGGTTGTATAAAACATACGTCCACAATTGTGCTCATTTTAGACTCATATTATGATAACAGATCAAATTTATTTTCAAAATTTATTTGTCCTCGGGGAGTAGCGAAATATACATACAGTCAATTTGACTTTCGTCGTTTAGACTAGATATGTATATATTTTTATATGGCATACTTTAATGCCCATTAATTTTGCAAAAAGCATTATGGGTCTTTTCAGAACTTCTGGTCTGATATTGGGTTGCCATTGCATACTCCATATCGAGATACATCATATCTTCCCTTTCTTATTTTTATTCAAGACTTCCCCTGTTTTCAGTCTTCCTTATTGTCGTTTATAAGGAAGAATGATTATTGGTCTTACGAAGTAGACACATACAAGGGAAATGAGTTCGTCTCTATTTTTCCACTTTCTAGTTTATGATAGACTTATAAAGGTCTATTTGAAAACTCAAGTATGTTCTTCAGGCCATTTTTATTGAGTCATTCAAGTATTGTGTGGGTATAGGATCATACTCTAGGGGAAACAATTACGTGGGTACGAATTTTATAATTTCTCAGCGGCGGGTTGGCCCGCCGCTCCTGGCGGCGGGGCCGCCCGCCGCCGGCAGCGGCGGGCCGCCCGCCGCTGCTGGCGGCGGGGCCGCCCGTCGCGGGCAGCGGCGGGTTGGCCCGCCGCTCCTGGCGGCGGGGCCGCCCGCCGTCGCAGCGGCGGGTTGGCCCGCCGCTGCTGGCGGCGGGGCCGCCCGCCGCTGGCAGCGGCGGGTTGGCCCGCCGCTGCTGGCGGCGGGGCCGCCCGCCGCTGCTGGCGACGGGGCCGCCCGCCGCTGGCAGCGGCGGGTTGGCCAGTCGCTCCTGGTGGCGGGGCCGCCCGCCGCAGGGAGCGGCGGGGCCGCCCGCCGTTCAGCGGCGGGGGTGGTTTTGCCGCCGCTTCGGGCGGCGGGCGAGGGTTTTTCCGCCGCTTCGGGCGGCGGGCGAGGGTTTTGGCGCGAGATCTAGGGGGGATTCGC